>CAIGRP010108316.1:0-28980 GCA_903798385.1 Fraxinus cuspidata | reverse complement strand
ATCTTTCATATAAAATGGATTTTAAGGAGAGAGAGATCTTTCATATAAAATGGATTTTAAAAAAAAAGTTGTAAGAATCTTTAGTTACAATTTTAGCCCCAATTTGACAATCATTATTTTTAAATTTTTTTTTCTATATACTCATGTTTAACCACACATCCACACAATAAAATATTTTACACGTAAAATAAAAAAATTTCACTACTTTTTAACTACATATTCTCCTAAAAATCACCATTCAAACTCTATTTCCTCCAAATAATGGTTGTCGGACTGGGGATATTTTTTAGAGAGAGCAATAAATATGATCGATAAAAAATAATTTTTAAATCATGGCTCTTATGTCCGTAGAAAGGAAAATAAAAAAGAAATATTGAAAGAAACAAAAAATTCAGATTTTATTTTATTTTGTGAATGTCACCCAAAATCTTGGGTTGAATAAAAGACAAATTTTGAGATTTTATTTTTGTACTTTTTGTTTAAAAGTTAGCATCTTAGAGATTTTTATAAAAATCATTGATAATTTGAAATTGTTGGGTATACGACCAAAGTCTCACATTCGTTAGAAGTGTGGAGGATCATGAGTTTATAAGGATGGATAAATATTTCCATTGGTATGAAGTCTTTTGGGGTAAAGCCCAAAAGTAAATCCATGAGAGTTTAGGTTCAAAATGGACAATAGCATACCAATGTGGAGATATGTGGCGTCCATAGTCCTTACAGAAACCTCAAACTTATGGACTTCTAAATGTTTTAATTGAATGTACCGTGACTTTTAATTAAAAACTTTTTAAAAACCTATAAAAATATCAATTGAAAACACCTATATTTTTAGAGAATCTCAAAAAATCTAAATTGAATACTTCTAAACTTTTTAAATTTCAAAAACGTCTTTTGAAATCTCAATTAAATACAATCCTTTAGGCTTCTTATTGTTATAGCGACTATTAAAATATTCCATCAGTGAATACCAAACCACTGGTAGAATGTCACAGCATCTAAAATTTTCAGAGAACGGAATTCTGCAACCATCGTTTGATAATCACTTATAAACTCTGTATAATTGATCAAATTCTTTTTGTTCACATAATATAACAAAAGGTAAATAAAACTGAAAATAAAAAGAAATGAAAACAGAAACTAGTCAGCGGCCTTGATTTATGTTTGACTTTAAAAAAAAAAAAAAAATTCACCTCTACCCTCTAAAGAAGACTTGAATCCACGCCAATGACTTTAGTTAAAGCTTATTTTTAAAGTACTAATGGGTGCTCATGTCTAGCCCATCTAGCTACTCTAGATTTCATGGAGTAGGAAAAGCCACAATGAGGTTAAATAGTAAAGTAAGTGATAGTTTGCGACGATAGTAAGTCATCACATTGGGTCGATAAACATGTCTGCATTTCAAGTTTTTAATTCATCTATTCCTTATAAATATCAAGTCATTATGATAAAACGTTCTGTCTATATGGGTTGGCCTTACCCAAGCTAAGACAACAAATAATGTCGGGCTAAATGCTCCACAAGCCATTGAAATGTAGATTGTATGAATTCTATACAACCTTACTTTGCACCCGAGCTTTATGCGAGGATTTTTACGTGAAAATATGAATTTCCTTTACGGTAACTTTGTGTACAAGTAAACTTTGCGAGCAAGTATAATTTGATAGTGGCCCACTAGAATTCATTAATATGGTAAAGCAAACTATAATCATTAACGTGCATTCAATTTATGTTTAAGTGTCAACAAAGGAAGAAAAGAGGAAAAAGGAGAAAGGAGAAAGTGAAAGATTTGATATACACTTTGATGGATGAGAATTTTAGGGGATGGAAAAGATCGCACAAACATTCCATTGAGTCCTTCTTTACAAAAGACACTCAACCTTTTGTTCATTTATTTATTTTTAATAATTTAATTATATAATATAATTATTAGAAGATGTGTAATCGTGATTCACGATTCACCTTTTATGACACGAAATGTGTTGAATATGCAACAGCAATATCAACAAATTAAATCTTAGTCCTAATAAATTTGAGATCATGAAGTTTTCCATCTTTCAGTCCTTTAAGATTGAACATGTAGTACTAATATCAAAATATAAACTTAATTTTGTGGAATATCTTTTGGTATTTTGCACTTATCACTTGCAATGATAATATATATTTTTCAAAAAAGAAATTACAAAATATTGTGCTAAACTGAATTTGTTTGGTCCAAAGTCCAAAAAGTAAAACATATAAAAAAAAAATCTTTTTACCTTTTATCTTTATTCGAGTACTCTTGTCATAACATGAAAAAATGATCAAAATATAGATTTTCAGCATCAATTTTGTTTATTACTTGAAAATGAACAATTTATTTTTAATGTAAATAATATTGAAAAATTAGTTTTCTTTAAGAAAAAATAGCGCTCTTAAGTCTTATCTAAACAAGAGCTCGGCATCTCCTATAAATAAAGAAAACAAACTTTCTATTATTATTATTATTATTATTATTATTATTATTATTATTATTATTATTATTATTATTATTTTGTTATTTTCCTGAAGCACAAAAAGAACTTTAGAAAAACGGCTCATTTACTATTATGTAGATTTCTTTTATTATTCAATTTCTCAAATGTGCTTATTTCTGTTATGACTATTTAAGTTTGTAAGCTTGCTATTGAATTATTTGCTGCAACCTTATCAATCACAATTACATTCTGTAATTTTCAGTTCACCTCATTAATTTTTATTTTTAATTTCTTATTTTGGGTCAAGTCAATTTATTATTTATTTGTATTTTATTTTATTTTTGTAGTGGGAAAAAATATTATAAGATTCGCCAAATTTAAAATGTTTATATTACTTGATATTATATTACCATAAAATTGCTCAATTTTACCGTATTTTCAACTTCATTGAATAAAATATCATAAATTAATTTCTAAAAATTCCAAGCAAATGTGTTTTTCAATTTTTTTCTTTTTGTTTAGAAAAATAATCTTTTAAAATGACAAATCAAATGCGTTTTGTGCAATCTTAAAACAAACATTCAAAACAGTAAATAAAAATACAAACTGAAAGGGACCTAGATGTTTCACATGCGATGATTAATGTTGCCTCTCTTGTATGGTAAGATTGATTGTTTATGTTGTACCAAAACGGTGTACAAATAATTTGTCCATTAGCGGCCGACATAGACATATTATACTTGAAGGTGAAAAGGTTAGAAGTGAATAATTGTTACAAGGAAAATTTACTAGGGATTAGAACAAAAGGTAAATTTTAGTTTCTTTACTTAAAATAAACACTTGATGAACTTTATCACAATGGATAGTAGATCTCAGCTCATATGACTATGCCAATGTTGGGAGGAAAATTTACTAGGGGAAATTCGAGTAAAAGGTAAATTTACAAATTTTTCGAAATTACCTCACTTTTTAGACAAATCTACAAATACTACAAACTTGATGATTGAGGACTCGCATGGTGCAGAAAATTGGTTATAAGTATCCAAATGCGCACTTGTGTTAAAAAAAGGGCATCGATCGAGCTTGGCCAAGAATGAATATACGTTTTAACACGGTTAGATCCAACACCGACTAAACTCGAAAAGCAAGTAAACTTGTCAAGAATTACGAGATGATATTGGACGGATAGGAATGTTGGAGTGCAACATGAATGGTAACACCAAAACACGTAGAGCATGGGACACCCTATGCCACTCGCAGTTGCAAAGAATTACGATTTTATTTGGCCACATTCTAATTTTTTTAAAGGACAATGCTACATGTACATCAAGATTTACATAATGTCACGTGACACTCTATCGTTATCAGCTTAAAATACAATCAGTTTTTTCATTCAATATTTTCTCTCCACATCATTTCGGTCACTTCTTCTGATTGTTTTTCTGTACAAACAGCAAAATCTTTTTCTAAAATCTGGCTTAAATATTGGAGGAGGAACAAGGGAGACCTATAATCCACTCAAGTTACATCACCAATCTCAGATATTGTACAAAATATTTCCTTTCCGTTTCAATTTTGATTGATTTAACTTTTTGTTTTCTCATTATTCTCACTCTAAAATTCCTGATAATCTTTCCTAGCTATATGCCCCCATTCAGTAAACTCTATTTTCATTTATGCATGAAAATCTGATTAAGATTTAGGTACTGAATAGCATATTTGGAGAGTATAATAAGGTCAAGCCGGTCCAAATTCATAACACGAAGTAATATTCCAAATTAGAGAAGCAAATACTAGCAAAATAACACAAAAATTAGTATAAGAAGTGAACGCCCCCTCTTCACTTCATTTATGGAAACCTTCATCATGAAGCATTCATTCATCATAACTCAATTATATATAAATCTGCAAAATCAACCCATTTTAGCAATCTATCAATTCCAATCCTATAATTGGACATATCAATTATAAAAAAACTAAAAAAATGCTCAATAAATGGATACTTAAATAATTATTCGCTAACCAAATTCAGATTTCAAACTATATATACATACTCTTACTGAGAAGTATTTTAGTCATCTTTTTCACTGTCATTAGCCTGAGTCTGCTGCTGCTGGGGCTCCAATGGAGGATGAACTTGCTGAGCCTGCCCAGAATTTATATTCAAACTACCTCTTGAATAATCATTGAACGCTGTCAACATGCCCAAATTGGACTCACGCAATCCAAGATGCTGTGAAGGTTGTTGTTGCTGCTGCATTATCCCACCTTGAAGTTCAGAATTTCCCGAGTAATTGAACCTCGCAGACATGGGAAATTGCCACATTTGAGAAGACTCTGAGGGTCCGGCAGCCAGCCACGGTGGGCCTACCACACCGTCGCCAGCCAATGTCTGCCCATTGCCACTTGCACCACCGGCAGTGACGGGCAACGTCAAGAAACAGCTGGCGGTGGTGGTGATGTTTAGTGGGGCATTGGCAGGCAGCATGTTACTGTGCCTCAACAAACTTGTAGGTGTTTGTCCAGCCGCGGCCGCAAGATGCATAATTTGCATATCATAGCCCTCGAATTTTTTATTGGAAGATGAACCGGAGCTTTCTCCTTCAACATTATTGGTTCCTTCTTCTTTGAACAAGTCTTCTCTGTATCTCTTTTGAGAGTAATTCGTCGTCGTACCTTGTGGACAAACGCCGCCATCTCCACCACTGCTTCCGCCAGTAAATTGAGCTGCTTGTAAAAGATGAGGACTTTGTTGGTGATGAAACCCTAACATGTCTGAAAAGTTCTCTTCATGAGGGCGGGGTACGTTTAGTCCAAGTGCGCCGTGAAAAGAATGCGGAGCCGATCTCAAGAGCGGAGCCGACAGAGTGGAGCCACTGCTCCGGAGAGAGATGTTGAGGTTGGAAAAATTTGCTGGAATTGTTCCTGTGCCTGTTGCAGCTAGGATAGCTGGCTCAGCTTGTTGCAAGAGCCACTCGATGGTTTCACCATCAGACTTATGGCCTAATTCTCGAGTCAGTTGAAAAACCCTAGCTGCACAAGTAGCCGGCATTCGGACTCGCCGCCCTCGACCATCAACTTTTGTGTGCCGGTCCTTTGTTGTACTTTTGGGTGGTTTCTTGGTAGAATCATCTATGGTTTCCGATCCGGTGGTGACAATAGCTAAGGAGGAGTCAACGAGTTGGGCCGGTGGTGGTTGAGTGGTGGAGGCCTTAATTAAAACAGCGGTAGATGACGATGACCCACCACCACCACCCCCATGTGGTGGTTGGAGGTGAGATTCGGGTGCATTAAGGTGGTAGGGTTGTGAATTGGTGGTGTTTGTTTGTTTATTGGTATTTGACATTATTTGGTGGGGTTATCTTAGAATTTTCTTGGTGGGTTCAAGCTTTGATATTTCTATAATGTTTCCTTTTCTCTGTCTGATGCCTTATTCAATCCATCAGATGTTCAAGATATAAAAAGCCTTTAAAATCTTGAGTTGTGACTTCTTTTTTCTTTTCTGGTGCTGATAAAGTCACACTGTGATATATTTATGGTGCAAAATTAACCATCAGTGTGTGTGTGTGTGTCACACATAAAAAAGAGTTGGTTAATTAAGAAAGGAGTGAGGCCAGGGTGGAAGATAGAACTCAGGTAAGCATGAAAAACTCCAGGGCAGGCAGCTCATCTCACATTTTTTGTTTTATTAATATTGACTATTGAGTTCTTGGACAAGAATTAAAAGAGTCATATATTACTTAGCAATATTTAAATATGATTATTATGATAGTTGGACATGACTGAACAATACAATAATATAAATATCTATAATTTATTAAATATCACATTTTGAATGAGAATTTTTTTTTTCGAATGATTCTAGCCCTACAATATTTTAATTATTTCAATAATACCTTATTTTTTCGCTTTTCAAGATATATTTAACTTATTTAACCATTTAGATTCAATCAATAAAAATGTACATGTGATAGATTTGCTTTCATTAACATATGAATTTCATATTATTAATTCTCAATTAATTAATATTCACATTCATTGAATTAATATTAATCATTTATGCATTTTAGTGTCATTGACTCTAATTATAAGTTAATTAAAATTTTATATTCAAGAATGCACATCATTATTCACGTTCATGTATGCTAATTAATATTCAATTTTACTTAATTAGAAATTAAATAAATAATTTATCATTCATTGTCACGTATATATTCCCTGAAATTAATTCTAATTTCACTCTCATATATTAAAAATATTACTTTTATAGCATTTATAAAACATTTCATAATAACGTGCAATGCAAGTTCAACGTTGACTAGTATTTAGAAAAATAATGTTATGTAATACACTGTGCACCAGTTCATATATCATTAAATAAATCTATTATTTAATGCTGCATTATTAAAATTCCTATAATAAATGTCCTTGGTAAATAAGACACCTTTCGTGGGAGACTAATTTTGTAGGCAAGAACTTGGATTCAAGCCTTAAAATTTGCAACATTATAGGAATTATTGGCATTATAATGACTAATTTCTTGTTTGATGTGGAGTAAAATCAATTTTTTAGTAAATTTTGATAGAAGCTTATAAAATGTGTGGTTAAAATTAATGTGTATAAATTCTGGCTATTGATTGAAAAAAGTATTGTTAAAATCAATTTATAAAAATCCGTCAACTTGCATCATATCAAAGAAGTTGTCAAACGTGATGTATATGTAGCATGCATCACCAATTCAATCAGAAATTGAACAGTCTCGCGTATATAATCTATGGTCATCAATAATACCAAGCCAGGTAGTTAAACCTGGACACATTTTTCTTATTAAAATATTGTATTTGATTTTGACACATAATCATCAAAATTTAGCTACGTTTGGAAAAGATTAAAATTTATATTTTAGTTTAAATCAAATTCAATAGTAAATTTTAATCACATATTTCATAAGGTTCCATAACTTTTCAACTATACATTTCATCAACTTCTATCAAAATTTATTAAAAAGTTGATTTTAACATCTACCGAACATGGGCTTAATCTAATCAATTAACCACACAAATGGACCCACATCCTCATCTTCAATCATATTAATAATATCTTATCACAATGTAATGAAAGAAGCTTCCCATCTTTATCTCTGCTAATATTTATTTATAGAATATGGATTTGAGCACCTTCTTCAATTTCATTATTTCTATGTTTGTTCCATTTTTTTCTATTGCACACACACTTGGAATATGTGAGCTGCTGTTTTTGGTCTTTATTTATTAAAATAATAAAGATAATGGAAGAAAAAATCGACAATTCAATGTTTATTGGTTCTAGAATGAGAGCAAAAGCAACATCTCCAATAGAAGTAAAAATCGATTGCATTCGGTTAAATTTTATTTAAAATTGACTACATTTTGTTTCATACTAGTATGTTCGATCTAACGCTGCATCTTTCACGAAGTTTATATCGTTCGTATGACATGTTCAGTTGACATATTTCTTGATTGCAATGTTGGTTGTGCCTAAAATTATAAAAATAAAATTTAATAAAAATATCACAAACGATAATTTTTTTATTATTTTAAAATAATTCAAGAAAGAAACCTGCTACAGGTACGGGGGTACGGTGGAATGCACAGGGCCAATGCAGGGGGGCTCCTTCCCTAGTAATTGGCCAAGGTAGAAACCCTGTTAATTGGCTCTGAATTGACTCTGAAATTTCCCCTGGGACAATTCCATCAAGAAAAAACAGTTTACTGGGGGCAGTTCAGGGAACTCATGATGAACTGCACTTAAATGTTGATCCTCCTTTTTTTCTGTTCCCACTAACTTTCCCATTTTAACCTTTTTACCCCAATCTATTTATCATTTTGGGTAAGAAAAGAACAAATTTGTACCGAAGAAATCACATCATCAAATGTACAAATCATCAATTTAATTTTAAAGGCTGAAAAGCTGCAACTTTGTTTGTACCTTGTCTGTAAATTACTGTTAAGTCTTCTTGTAAGGCGGTTTGTAAAAGTGATTTGATTTGTGGAACTGTTGATGCTACAGTACCATAATTATTAACATAGTCTTTGACAAAATATCACATGAAATTTTATTATTAGATTGTTTCAAATACTGTCAACTTTTATATCAAAACAGTGCCATAATTATTAACATAGTCATTGACACAATGTCACGTGAAATTCTATCATTAGATTGTTTCAAATACTGTCAATTTTTATATCAAATTATCTACTTCACCAAACATTATGTCACCGCATCTTGTAAAATTCATTTTGCAATGTGAAAATCCTTCACCTTAATACCCCTATATATTTTAGTGCATTTTTACTTTAGCATTGTATTTTTGGTTAATTTTTATCGACGGTCTCTATAGTTTCAAAATTATCGCTAAAATTAAGCACGCTTACATATTTGATCGTTTTGTCAACAATATCTAAGTAAAAGACCGACGTGACTGCATTAAAATCAACAGCAACAAACATGACATTAATGAAATTGCCAATTTGCCACCAAATGAAATTGTCCCTCCAAGATAACTCGTCCAACCTCAAATAACATTTTCTCTTTCACTAAGTCCCAAACTTCAGTCTCCAAATCAAATCCAATGGCATATAAACCCAAACCCACATCAGCTTCCGAATCGAAGGGAATTTTGAAATGGGTATTTTACATAATTTCTAGTTTGATAGGTGAAATTGTAAGTTTTTGTTGGACAAATATCAAACTTTTGTGAAAATCTGGTAAGTTACATAGTTAATTCTCGAACTTTCTATTAAAATTTCGAGTTTGTTGGGCAAATAGAATTTGTTGGATAAGTCTCAAGTTTGCTATGCAAGAGTCAAGTATGCTAAATAAATATGGAGTATACAAAGCTCGAGTTTGTTTGACTTTCTAACTTCGAACGCTCATTATTGTTTATTTACTACTTCGAATTGCACTCTCTCTTTTTCCTTAAACTCTGAATTCAATTATCTTTTCAATAAGTTGTGTTACGTATAGAGTTGAGATATGTTATTCTTTCTAGAATTAAGCCTCACATGCAAGCTTAATTTGACAAGGTGCACAACAACACCCAATGTCTTATTTTTCTTTTTTGTTTTTTACCAGCCAAGTTTTTTTTTGTGAAACGTTTATGTACTTATAGCATAGTTGTTCTTTCTATTATACTAAACAGAAATTAGGCACTTCATTATATTGACCTTAAACTCTCTAGGGCTCCGCTGTTAATAGATCTAAACAATATATTTATCAACACAGGGTCGTTCCTAGGAATTTTGAGGCTCTAGACGATAAATTGTTACGCGACTTTTAAATGTAAATGAAATGAACACTTTTTAAATAAATAATTTATTTTTAACTTACATAAAAATTAATTTATAAACTTTAAAGAAACTTTATAAGTTTAGCAAAAAAATTATAGGGAATATTTTTAAATTTTTTTTGCATTGACTTTTTCCTAGATTTTGATAGATAGAAAAAAAAAAAGATATAACACTAGGTAATAATTTAATTGTATGTCAATTTAATTCCTTAAATCAATAATGTAAGTTAAGTGTCCAAGTACCTTAAGCCTCTTATTTAGTCTCATTTTGTTGTTTTGTTGTTACTTTTTAAAGGACTAAATTGCCCAACTCAAAGAAAAATAAAGGAAAACTTTTATTAGGTTATTGAAATTTTATTTTATTTTTAGGTCCAAGGCACCGGCCTAGTTTGCCTTGGGCCAGGGTCGAGCTTGTGTCAACATTTATGTCATTGCCTTGGGCCAGGGCCGGGCTTGTGTCAACATTTATGTTACATGCACATTAAGCCATGAACTTAATCATCAAAAGCACCTAGCTAAAAATGATCAATGGCAGTTGGTACTCCGACAACCAAGTTAATTGTTGGTATAAAGTAATATGGGGTATTGGATGCAAGAAAGACGCGCAATGAGAGATTTTTTACGAGTACAAGAATTGCGTACTTTTCCCTTTATCCACGTGTCAAGAAGAATATACCAAAAGATCCACTTCGCGAAATTCTTCATTCGGCAAATAATGTCTCGGCGTTTAAAAACATCTATACAAATTGCAAAGGCAGATCAATTTCTTCGTGAAGCAAACCATTCGATTGTTCACAAAGAATCAAGTCAGTTAACATTTTGTTTGATCGGAATCTTTATGCAAAGTTAGCTGATTTTGGACTCGCCATCAGATGGATTGTGATGACTCACTGAGTCGATGTGCTGTTAGTACTATTGGGCATTCGAATCCTTGTTATACAGTTACAAGCAAGTTGAGCACATAAGTTGAAGTTTTTAGCGTTGGTGTTTTACCGTTTGAGTTAATTTCAGGCGGAAAAGCCATTAACATTTTGAAAAAGCCTAGACAGATATTTAAGTAATGCTGAGATGGATATTTGGAAAATAGCCAATTAGGTTATTTGTATTTATATAGAACTAAGGATTATATGATCACATATAGAAAAATCGGACCAATTAGAGATCATTGGATATTTTGATAATGAAACATGACTGCAGAATTTGTCACTAGGTTGCACTTTTTGGATGAAATTAAAAGATCACTTAAATTATTCCGTGATAATAGCAATTTTGTATTCCAATAGGAAATTCGATGTCAAACTTTATAGATATCAAGTTTCTAGTTATTAAGAAAAGAATTCAAAGTGGTCGAATTTTTATAAAACATATCAGGACAAACTCCATAATTATAGATCCATTTACTAGAGGGCTACCACCCGATCTTTCATGAACATACTGCTCATATGGATGTCACATCTTTTAATGATATGTCTATTTAGTGGGAGTTTGTGTTCGGATGTATCTGTTTTAGGAATATATTTTTATTCATGGATATTCAATTTAATTCAAAAATAAAGTATTCACTTCAGCTTTCATTCTGATTGAAGTTTTTTGTTTGACCCCATTCAAGAAAGAGGTAGAATCAGTTAGAAATATGCATGTTTAGATCACATTATATTTAATTTTCATACTACACATCCAATTGATTGACGAGATTGTTTGGAAGTTTTTAAGTTCATAAGGATATACATATTTATAAGGTAATATATGTGGCACAAGTGAGAGATTGTTGGGAAATTATTTAACTTGTTATGTGGGCCAACATATGTAATTAATTGTGTGTAAAAGTTATCCTAAAGTTAAGTCCAAAATTAAAGTGATCTAATAAAGAATTAAGTAATTGGACTTTGGATATCTAAATAAAGTGTGAGCCGAATTATATGTGTGTCAGATCTATTAGAGTTTGTATTTGACGATTGGTCAAATACATATGAAAACTATATATAGAATTATGATCCCTATTTCATATGTAATTTTCTCATTCTTTGATCTATTTCATTAACACAAGAATTAATAGAGAAAATATATTGAAGAGGAAGATCCAAAACCCACCATCAAGAATTACAATCAAGAAATAGAAAGATTGAATCAATTAAATTAAAGAACAAAACATCAAAACTATGGATCAAGAAGCAAAACTAAGATCAAGAACTCAATAACCAAAAGAACCAATAATCAAGATTCAAGATCCGAAATCAAAACTCAGTAATAACGATTCATTCCCAATGAAATAAAATATGTTCCGCATTTAATAATTCCTATGGAGGATCTTGACAATAAAGTAATTGAGTTTTAATATTTTTAAGATTTAAAGTCTAATAAAATTTTAGCAAGTATTGAATTGAAAAAACTGCCGAAAAGTGGTCAAAATGAAAAAGATCTGGAACCTGAAACTTGGGAAGACGAAGAAGTCTCCACTTCTCTCACTGGCATTTTCTATTGCTCAAATTGAATATCTTGAAACATTCGTCAGCGTCAACTTGTATCAGAAACCGAGGATTTTCCCTTTTCCGTGCGTTATTATTCACAAGGAACTATGAATTTTATATTGAAAATTTTGCATCTCTTCCCCAACCTTTTTAAAATGTTAACAGATTTACCTAAAATTATTTTGGTGCGTGGGTGGTGTGGGGTCGGGTAGAATAGTGTAGGGTTGTATCTATCAAAGTTAGTATATTTTCACAAATTTCAGTGATTAGTCAGTGGAATCTCATGTAACATTGAGATCTTACTTCAATTTTGTCTTTTCTTTGCAACTGACTCCCAATCCTTTGCTGCAATACATGTCTTCCAATCAATGTTAACACTTACATCGTGGTTTATGGCTATCAACCCAGAAACATGCCACATAGTTGCCAGCCTCAATAGTTGTAAATGCAAATTGACCGTGTGTTGCATTTTCATTGCGATGAAGGGTTTTCCCATATGGTGATTGAACCTACAAGAAAACCGTAAACTACAATGTTGTTTATGCCAGAGAAAAACCATGCTCATCATGCATCATAATTGTAAAAATGGATGCTGCAATTCTTGAGTCCAAGTCTGCCAAACTGGTCCAGTTAACTCATATCCGGCCCAGTATGTTGAAGATTCCAGAATTGGAAAAGTCGTGTTTTATCTACACGTATTTACTTATTTGAGGCATTTTTGCATTTACAACTATCCGGCCCAGTATACTTGGTGTTATTCTGTAATCATTTTTCTTGCCTATTTTGGGGGCTATTCTAGTGGATTCGAGCAAAATCTTAACGGATGCTCAACGGGGGATTAGACGTTAGAAGCGGTCGTCGAACCTCCGGGACATTGGGCCGAAAAATTCTCTGTGTTCTTATTTTTATTGCAATTTACTTTATGTATTTTTCATTTAATTGGTTGAATCACAAAAAAATCGCTTGATCTGATACCAACAATAATTTAACAGTGAAAGTTGCAAGTCCTACAAGACTGTCAACCTGACTTCTATTAAATGTAGAGAAATACTGAACACGCATTTCCACCGGTACAAAAGAAACACGACAAACAAGGGAAAGATATGACGAAGAGACGTGCTAATTCATCCAGAAATGAACATTTCAAACGACCGACGAATTTGAAAAGCGATCATTTAACTTCCCAAGAACCTAGAAAGAAGTCGATGTCGCCTTAATGATCCACGAAAGCACAAATTTTAACAGCCGGACTCCATCGACTTAGGCAGTAGAGCAGGTCTACTGGCAGGAAATCTGTATATCTCTTCCAGACAGTCAAAATCTCTCTCTGTGGCAATAAAGGCTGCTACTGCTACTCTTAGATGGAGAAGCAGTTTTCCCACCTGAATCTGAATAGAATTCACTAACTTACTGATGAATAATTCTTTCCAACATTTCTCACCGACAGCAACCATGATTTCTCTATATTTTAGTAGTTGAACCAAAATGATCACTTTAATCTTTCCTTAAATGTAAATAAAGATTATTTGTAATTTCCGCTCCCACGATTGCACCCGCCACCGTCATTTCTCTATCTATATTCATTCCATTTGAATTTATAAGCCCTTGATCCTGAAGAACAAGGCCGCCTGGTCTTATTTGTATTCTTGGAGTCGAAGAGCATTTTCTTTTTGGACATAAAATATATTTATTTTAGTAATAATAATGTGAGAAATTGTTTGTTGATTGGGGTGAATGCGTTCGATTTGGACGATTTATGTCATATTTTCAGCTTAAATCATTTAATGCGGTTTGAAATTTTTCCAAACCAAACCATTGATTACTGTTTGGTTCGATTTTAATCAGCGATTTACTTATCGACATTATAATAATATATTTAAAATAAATTAACATATAAATTTAAACAAAAACTAATAATGTTGTATGTTAAATTACATTTAGGCCTGTTTGACACTATTTCTCATTCTTTTTTTTTCTTTCTTCATTTCAATCAGACATTTTCCAAATAAAATAATATTACACACAAATCTAAAACTTTTCATTACTTTTCAAATACACATTCTTCCATCAATCACTAATCCAGAATTCATTTTTTCCCCAAAATGGATGTCAAACGCAAGCTTATATTTGTTTGAAATTCGAAATGGATACAAAAAGACAAAAATTAGTAGCAAGTTAGCATCTAACAACGTGCCAATAATTTTCTCCACTCAAACTTTTACAAGCAACGATATAGAAGCAACACCCCTTAGGCTTCAGTGATTATTGAGGGAATCATTGCTTTTAGAGTTTGTTCTGCATCCTGATACTTATAAATTTGTTCAAGGGTTGGATTTATACTATTTATGATCAAATTGGTACGTGGGTTGATACGATTAATGCCACGGACTAATTATACTAACAGGTTTTATAAGGCTTATTTCAATTATATGTGATGACCATGAGGAAGTGTTCTTAAATCATCATTGATTTTTTGTGTGTCCGTTTATTTTCTTTTCAATCGATTAAACAACAGGAAGTGATGTTTTTTGCTGGCAAGACCAAATATTAGATACAGAGTTGCTTGTATAATGTTATTGATAAGGCGAACACGAAACCATATTAACTGGTATTTACGCCGAGAAAGACCTCTTATAACCAACCTAATATTCACATTCTCCTTTATTCCCATCGAGAATTCAGAAAATCTTGGGCACTTGTCCCACGTACTCATAACCATCTCTTGACACGTCAATTTATCTCAAAATCTATACGAGTGTCAGTCTCAAGATAGAAGGTTAATAAAATTATACATAATTGTTATTTACATTACATAAATATTTTTCTTCACTTTCATACTCTCTCAAGAACAATTAATTGATTCTCACATCGGAAGGGACGTGGATCGAGGTGTCCAACCCATTCTCTTTTACAGGACTTGGTTGATCGAATTGCCGTCGTCACCAAGATGGACAAAATCAATCAACATCACATCTTTTAATTATAATTATATATTTATTACTTACGCCTCTTCTATATCAAGAACTTGCATTCGGCTCTCTCTCTCTCTTTCAAACTACTTGTGTTCTTATATATTTGGATTGATCCAACTAAAGGTGGCAATGGGCTGAGTCGAGCTGGCTCGTGGCTCGTTTATAACGAGTCGAGCTTTAATTATATTTTAATTATCTTATTTATTACATTTCGAAATAATCTGTGAGAGACGTCCCAACTTTTAGGATCTAATGTAACAAATTTGTCGATCTGAACAATTGCTCTTCAAATGGGTTGGTCTATTCAAGACAAAAAAAATTTAGTCGTCGTTTGTTTGGCACACAACTTTTCACCAATTGTGTTCTCCGACACACAATTTTTGAACTTCTACATAAAGCCCTCAATGCATGGATTCGTTTGTTCCAAATCTTTTTGAGCAAAATAATAATATTTTCTTATTTTCTACATTTTTAGGTCCCTCCTTCCAGTTCAAAAAGATCAAAATAAATAATAGGTTCGTTAGTCTTTTATTTTGGAGTGCTATTATTTTAAGTTGATGTTGTATCTTGAGAGACGGGTTCCACATAATCATTCGCGCCAGTGTGGAACATAATCATTTTAAAGAAAAAAGTCTAATTCTTGTCTCGACTATTTCAATTTCTCTACAATACTTTTCCTTCTAAATTTGTTATCGAATTTCCGGGTAAGTCAAAATTCTACCCAATTTTCATTTACTCAAATGTTAGATTTTGAATATAATCTATGCAGGATAATCCATGTCCCCCAACATGAATTTCATTTCAAATTTAAGTATGCCAACTATGCAGAATGCATGCAATGAGCAAAAGAATGCGATTTCAATAATACCATATTCGGCTCGGTTACTGATAGAGTGATGGGTCTATCATTTCTTGGAATCTCTTTTTCGACTCAAAATCGTGGTGTATACGTTTCGCATGTTGCGATTTTACAAAAACAATGGAGAGGAAAAAGATTTAAAAGTAAAGAAAGAAAAAAAAAAGAGGTCAAACCATCATTACTCGTCACCCTTTCTTTCTCCTCCTCCAACCACTTGCCCACCAATATGTTTAATTTGATGTCTCGTTGTCTCCTTCGCCCACCTTTTATTTTTCCAACCCAATCTATCCAGAATATTTTTGCCCCCGTCTGATTGGCTCAACCAATGGCCTTGCATCTTTGCTCGGCATGGTTAGTAATTTTTTCAAATTAGCTCACGATAATATAGAGGATCCGTTTGACATGATTTTAAATTTTTGTATAGAAGTTTCATGAGAAACTTATCTTAAATTAGATTTCTCGAAAAGATCTTCTAGTCATACAAATTAATTTCAAAATTAAAAAAAAAAATATTCAAACACGATTAAATCTTATAAACAACTCTTTACTGTAGAGTCCAGTCAGCTAGAAACACATTTTGGAAGTCGTACTATAATAATTCATAAAGGCTCCAATTCTAGATTGACAAGTCGATAAACTAATATTTTCACCGTCCATGACGTAAAAGGTACTTTTTTTTGGCCTTTTCTTCTCAACAGTCATCCTATTGTTTCAAAGATCACGTCTCATGACCAGTGTTTTAAAAAGTGTCTAGACGTTGCCTAAGGGCAATGCACGGTTAAAATGCCAAGCTATTTGGCTTGGCGCCTTATTTAGAGGTCTGGCAACCGTTGACCGATATTACGCGCTTATTATCTTCTATTTTTACAATTATTTTAAGTTAAAATTTAAAGATCGATTTACATTGAAACTTATCTTTTTGTTGAAAACTTATGAAAAAATATATAAAATTCCTATAAATTTGTTTTAAATGTTTGGTAGGTATTGTTTTTAATTAATGAATGATTTTTTGATTGATTAAAAATTAAAATATGAAAACGTCTTTTTACGCCTATGTCTCGTCTAAGTTTGTCTAGTCCATAATTTGAATTTTACGTATCGCTATGCATTTTGCCTTTTAAAACCCCGTTAATAACCTGTAAAAGTCACCATTTTCTTGTGCACAAACTTCATTGAGCATAAAAGGACACTTTCTTAAATATTGGGCCTGTAATTGGAAATAGATCGCTTTATAGCCAGCCAGCTTGCTGTCCCCCTATCACTTAACTCGTTTTCTTTATTCAACGACAAATCAATTCGTTATCTAGTTAGCTACTGATTCATGATTATGCTAAAGCTCGTAAAACCCAAAGGATCCCAAGGTCAAGTGCGCGGTCCCTCTCAAATTGATAGTACCTTTAGCCATGTGTAGATGTCGCTGACCATGATTTCCAAAAGTTCAACCAGCCGATCGACCTGGTTACATCCCGAGATCTTCATTAGCCGCTCCATTTTAATGAAAATTTGGGGAAAATGAGTTTTGAAATAGTGATTTTTTGAGAATGCGTGATTAAAAAATAACTAAAAGTTTTCAGTTCACGTATAATCTTATTATGTGGAAGAATGTATGATTAAAAATGAGTTTTTTTTTTTTAAATAAGAGTTAAACATAAGTTTAATTCTGTCACCGTAAGTTTTGATCTTGAGGTCTTCATTATTTCAACTACATAAATTTCTTTTAACAATGTCTTATCAGGAACGGATCCAAAACCAAATTACAAGTCGGAAAAATATGTAAAAATAATATTACACATGAAATTTTCTACCAAAAAATTCAGTGGGTTGGTGATGGAACGGACTACAACCCTGCCTAGTCCCCCTACATACGTCCCTGAATCTTATTGTATTTATTGCCTTAAGAATACAGTCTTTACCAGAGATGTAAATATTTGAGTGAATATGCATTTCTTTTGAATATTTTGAATCTTTCTATTCGGAAAATATTTGTGTGGATATGCATTTCTTTTAAGTGTTTTCAGTTTCTTTGTTGTTGTTGTTTATTTCTTTTTGTGGGAATAAATCGATGACACTTGGTAACCCATGTTATTAATAGTGAAAGAAAAATAGTACTGCCACTGTTTGAACTCCATTTAATGTATTTTTTCTTTCTTCATTTTTAATTACATATTCAATCAAATAATATTACACATAAATTCGAATATTTTCTTTACTTTTAATCACACATTTTTCGAAAAATTACTATATTGGGAAATTATTTAATTTACCATGTAGGCCGACATATATAATTAATTGTGTATAGAGGATATCTTAAAGTTAAGTACAAAATTAAAGTGATCTAATAAAGAATTAAGTAATTGTGCTTTGTGCATCTAAATAAAATGTAGGTCAGATTATATATGTAGATATCGGATCTATTAGGGTTTTTATTTGATGATGTGTCGAATATATATGGAACTACATATAGGGTTATGATCCTCAATTCATATGCAATTTTTTCATTTTTTGTGTCATCTCATCAACACAAGAATTAATAGATAAAACATAATGAAGAGGAAGATCAAAAAACTCACAATCAAGAATCTAGATTACAATCAAGAATTAAGAAGAAAAAATGATTTGAGCACTTAAATTGAAAAACAAGACAATCAAGATTATTGAGCAAGAGGCAAAAATCAAAATCAAGAACTCGATAACTAAAAGAGCAAATAATCAAGATTCAAGATCCGGAATCGAGATCTATTAATGAAAAATTATTCTCAAAAAATTAATGTATGTTCCACATTATTAATATTCTCGATATTTGACATGGAGGATCTTCACAATTAAACAGTTAATTTTTCTAATTTTATAAAGTTTAAAGATTCCTAAAATTTCAACAAATGGTATCAGAGCCAATTTTATGTTAAAACCATTGAGATTCATGAAAGAATTTTAGGGATAAAATTCGTATTTTGAATTCTCCACTTTTTGGATGCGAATTTTGAACTTAAATTTTGAATTAAGATTTTGGGAATAAGTTACAATTAAAATTGGGGCAAAGTCAATCTTTATGCATAAAATTATTTTTTTACTAAATGTGAAATATTTACGAGGCACGCAACGGACCATGGAAAAATTGAATTCTGATCTATATGCATCTCCTAAATTCGTGGTCGGTATCTTGAAAATGGTTTCGGTGATAAATTCAAAGTTTTTCTTAAAGAGATTTACAGTATTAAATGATGCTAATTAAGAGATGAATTGAAGCGAAAAAGATGCCATTATTTTCCCAGTTTATTTCCAAAGAGAGAGACAACTTCCATGGGAATTGAAATGAATTAAAGTTACAATTTTAATAATTGATATTGCCCGTATCCAATTATGGAAAAAGTCAGAGAAAGGGAAAGATGGGTCTATGTGATTGCTTCAATTACAGGAAGCACTATTGGCGTTGCAGCGCCCGTTTTCGAACGCTGTGCCATCAACTTCTTGTTGAGATTTTTATTTTATTTTATTTTATTTTTACAACAAAAGAGAAATAAAAATAAAAGACAAGGAAATGAAAGGCAATCAAACTCAACTATTGGCACTAAAGTTTATATCGGATTACTAACTTTTTAAAATAGATTAATTGAAGTAACATGTTACTAAAGTAACTTCTCTTACTTAAATTAATATATTTAGAATGTTAGGAAAGTTGTATGTACGTAATTCATGTGGGTATCTAAAAAAATTTCAATATTTGGCCGAATTATTTACACACATGTAGTGATATATATGAGACAATTGTAAAGTTTTCCATTATGTACACAAGTCGATCAAAAAATGAAATTGATGTTTGATCGCATTCATTGTCAATATTTGATTACTACACCAAGAATGTCATTTACAAGTTGGTATTTCTATCCAAAAACTAAATATCAATGTTGTATTTGGTCTCTTTTGATGGTTTCACCGTTATTTGAAATTGTCGATGTCCAATACGGATTCATACGTGAACATGTTAATTAGGTTTAAATTTTCTATTCTGCTGATCCACCAACTTCTGCAATTTCTGCCAATATCATTTCAATTCATATGCTTGAACCAAAGTTTAAGGGCTAGAAAGAGAATGTTTACATCGTTCTTAGCGACATGAATCTAGACATTGCATTTAGGAATGAACAACCCACTACTCTTACGGATAATAGTTCCACTAATAAAAAAAATGGGACTCGGATAAGTGGGATCATGAAAACCACATAAGTCTCATGATCATGAAACGTGAAATTCCAACAGCATTCAGAGACATTGTGTCCAATAATATAACTATTGCCAAGGAGTTTCTTGATGAAATTGAAAAAACGCATTGCAAAAGGAAATAAAGTAGGAACTAGCATACTTTTCGCGAATTTAGTTTCACTAAAATATAAAGGTAAAGAAAACATAAAGGGGTACATCATGGAGATGTCTCATCTTACTTCAAAACTAAAAGCATTAAAGGTTGAGATGTCTGATGACTTGCTCGTGCATTTAGTTTTGATTTCTATTCTTGCACAATTCGGCTAATTTAAGGTCAGTTACAACTATTAAAAGGGAACGTGGACTCTTAATGAGCTCATTCCATATTGTGTATAAGAAAAAGAAAGGCTAAAACAAGATAAAATTGATATTACTCACTTATCATGTACCTCTAAAGACAAGTTATAAAGAATTAGAAAACTGCATCCGGTTCGCTTCAAAGTAAATAGCGAGAGCTTGAAACAAATAAATGTGGTTGTTACTTTTGTAAAAATTCGGGATACATAAATAGAAATTGTACTAAATACCATGTTTGGCATGTAAAGAAAAGTACAATTCTCACTTTAGTTTATTTTAAGCACACATGGTGAATAAATCTCGGTACTACTACTCATATAAGTGTGTCTATGCGAGGTTGTTTGAGCTATCAGAGCCATTTGATATGAAAGATTCATCTATGTGGGGCGATGGAAAATTAATAAAGGTTAAGGCTATAGAGCCCTTAAGTTATCATCAAAAAGCTGGTTATTATTATTTGAATTTAAAATGGACGTCATTTAGACGAAATTTGGTTTTTATTTCTACATTGGACAAATTCGGTTACTCTTGTTCAATTGGAAATAGTTAGTTTGATTTTTTTAATTCAAATATTGTGGGTACTAGTTCTTATTCAGTTATAATAACCTATATTTGCTTAATACGGTTGTCTCTTATAAAGAAATCTTACATGTGAATTCACGTGGTATTAAACATAAATTTAATCACGAAAATTCCGTTTCGTTATGGCACAAACGATTATGTCACATCTCAGAAGAGATTGAAAAATTTTGTGCCAGAGGGAATTCCCGATCCCCTTAATTTTTCACTTAAGTATTTATGTTAATTACATTAAAGGGAAACAAATAAATATATTGAGATTATGTGCCAATAGAATTTTAGACGTTTTAGAACTAATTCATACGAATATCTGTAGGCTATTCCATTCAACTTCTTGGAACGGTCAACAGTAATTTATTTTATTTATAGACGAATTTTTCTCACTATGGCTACCTATATCTCATTTATGAGAAATCTCAAACAATGGACATATTCAAGGCATACAAGACTGATGTTGAAAATCAACTCAGTAAAAGAATTTAACAAGTCAGATCTTATCATAATGGTGANTATAGACGAATTTTTCTCACTATGGCTACCTATATCTCATCTATGAGAAATCTCAAATACTGAACATGTTCAAAGCATAAAAGACTGGGGTTGAAAATCAACTCAGTAAAAGAATTTAACTAGTCGGATCTTATCATAGTGATGAATACAATGATAGATATGACGGATTAAGAGAATAACGTCCAAGACTTTTACTAAATTCCTAGAGAAATGTGGAATCGTCTCACAATACATCAGAATCTCTTTAGATAGAAGCACTAAAGACTGCAGCTTAAATTCTCAACAAAGTTTCAAGTAAAGCAATTGTTTAAGGGCTTACAAATTTATTAAAAGATTCCACTATTTGGTTAATTTTCGAAATGATAAATGTCTGATTCATTGAGGATGTAGAGTTTGCAGGGAGAGATAAGATTATAAGGTTATGGATTTTCTCTTGGAATAATAATATGTGTATATTTCTTCTGTTACAATTGAAAATGATCAGGAGAGACGAATTATTGCTCTTGATTTTGTTCAAGAAGCAATTTCGGATCAAGATAATATTACAAAATCTCTTATACAAAATCAAGAGATTGTTCCAAAAAAATAAACCCAACAACCCCAGGAACAAATGTCATTAAGAAAATCTACTATAAAAAGAGGAGAGAGAATTTCGGATGACTTTATAGTCTTTCTCCAAGAAAATATGGATGGCATGGATTGATGGAAAAATAACTGATCAATCAACTTTCATCAAACCATGCAAATAAACAATTTTAAAAAGTGGATTGATGTCATACATAAAGAAATAAAGTTTATAAATAACAATGACGTTTGAGAAAACTCATCTTATAGCCTAAAGGTGCGAAGACCATTGGTTGTAGAGATATGGGATTCATCTTGTTGCAAATAGCTAGGAAGGTATTGAGATTAAAGAGACTTTTTCTTCGATTTCTATGAAATACTCTTTTATGACTATTATGGCATTTGTGACACATTTTGATTTTAAACTATGTCAAATGGTTTACCATTTAAAGAAATTCACCTATGAGCTTAATTTCATCAAATAATTTATCTCATTTGATTTTGAGATGAATTCATTTCAGTTGATAATTGTGTATATCACTATACAGAAGTTCAGTAGGAGTAATCATATTTTTGACATTGTACGTTGATGACATACTGCTTGCCTGCAATGATATTGACTTATTGCACGAAATCAAGAGATTTCTATAATGGAATTTTGAAATAAAAATCTTGGTGACGCTTATTTTATATAAAAGATATAGATACGCATGGATAATTTTTGGTGTATTTTGGATTATCACAAAAGAGTTGTATCAATAAGGTTTTTAAGAGATTTGAGATGTAGGTATTTAAACCAGGTTTGCTAAAGGAGACAAATTTAGTCTCAATTAATGCTCCAATGGTAAACTTAAATAAAGGAAAATACAAGAAATTTCCTATGCTTTAGCAGTTGAGAATTTAATGTATACTTAGATTTGCACACATCCGGATATAGTATTCATTGTTGGAATGTTGGGCAAATATTTAAATAACTCTATGATGGAAATTTGGAAAGTAGCCATTTGGTTATTTGGTATCTATAGAGAACTAAGGATTACATGATCACATTCAGGAAGATCAGACCAATTGGAGATTATTTGATATTCTAATTCTAATAATGGAATATGATTGCAAAATATTGACACGAGACTGCATATTTTCGATGAATTTGAAAGATCGCTTTAATTATTTTCTAGCAATAGCAATCTTGTATTCCAACAGGAGCATAATGATATCAAAATTTATAGACATTAATTTTCTAGTTGTCAAGTAAAGAATTAAGAGTGATTAGGTTTCTATAAAGAATATTAGGACAAACTCCAAATTTACAGATTCATTTACTAATGACTATCACCCAAGGTCTTTCATGATTATAATACTCACATGTGTGTTGCATCTTTTGATGATATGCCAATTTAATAGGAGTTTGTACTTGAATATTGTCTGTTTTAGAACATATTTTTATCTATGGATAGTCAATTTATTTTAGAAATAAAGTATTCAGTTCAGTTCCACTTTGATTAAAGTTTATGGTAGATATCATTAAAGAATAAGGCATGACCAGTTGGAAATATGCATGTTTGAAGTACATTGTATGTAATTTACATGCTACACATCCACACTTGATCTATGTCGCTCGATTGTGTTGATATACGTGACCATTGAGGATTTAGTTATGATATTTATAATGAAGACTGCTTTGATCCTATATTGATATAATCAATGGATGAGATTGTTTAGAAATGCTTTTGGTCATCATAGCAAAATTTTTGAGCTCATAAGATTATATACATTTATTAAATAAAATATGTGACACAAATGAGAGATTGTTGAGAAATTATTTAATTTATCATGTTGGCCAACATATGTAATTAATTGTATATAAAGAATATCTTAAAGTTAAGCTCAAAATTAAAGTGATCTAATAAAGAATTTAGTAATTGAGCTTTGTACATCTAAGATGGTGTTTGGTGGGGATTAAAATTAGATTTTGAAATGTGTGGTTGAAAAGAGGTTGGACACATGAAAGATGTAATTAATATCGATTGTTAGACTTTGACTTAGATTAAAATCAGATTTTAATCCGGCTCAAACAGACCCTAAATAAAACGTCGGCCGGATTATATTTGTAGAGACCAGATCCATTAGTGTTTATATTTGACGAAGTGTCGAATACATATGAAACTATATATATGGTTATCGTCCCCAATTTATATGCAAATTCTCATTCATTGTGTCGTCACATCAACACAAAAATTAATAGAGAATAAATATTGGAGATGAAGATTAAGAAACTCACAATCAAGAATCTAGATTACAATCAAGAATCAAGAAAAAAATTATTAAAGCAATTAAATTGAAAAATAAGACAATCAAGATTATTGAGCAAGAAGCAAAAAATTAAGATCAAGAACTCAAAAACCAAAAGAGCTAATAATCAAAATTCAAGATCTGAAATTAAGATCCAATAATAAGAAATTATTCTCTAATAATTAAAGCATGTTCCGCTTATTATTTTTTTATGATTTAACATGGAGGATCTTGACAATTAAACAATTAATTTTTTTAGTTTTATAAAGTTTAAGTTTCAACGTACTATTCCAAAATACATTTTTTCAACTATTCATTAAAATGATGACCAAACAAGGTCTTGTGTACTTTTCGAAACTGTGAGCACACTTTTTTCTTCAGAAAAAACCAAACCAGCCACCGCTAATCCACTCACTCGCAAGACAGAAAAAAATGGAAGCCCTGATCTCCGAATTCACATTCCTCTCAGATCAGGCACTCCAAGATAAGAACTTTGATCCATCTGAAATTGAAGATCTGATGAAACTCTTTGAATTAGAGGCTTACAAGGCATGGGCTGCCGTCGAGCTTGAACAGGAAAAAGAGGTTGAAGAATCCGAGAATTACACGAAGGAAGCTGAAGGGTATCTCGATTCAGTCATGGAGAGTGCTATGGAAGAATTTCGCCTTTTCGAGGAAGAAATGAATAGGGTTTCAAAGGTGGAATATGAAAGTTTGGTTAATGTTGCTGAGGGTGCAAGAAAAATGGGAAGTTTTTTGGAAAAAGCTGCTACTTTTGCTGCAAATAAATATATTGAAGCTGCTGTTAATTCTGCTACTGCATCAATGAAATCAGCAATCAAAGCGGTTTCTTCTAATGCCAAGAAGGTTCATCCTTTAATATCTTCCAATTCCCATGAAAAATTGGAGTAGACTTCTAAAACCCTCGATTTGGTTTCCCGTTCTTGATTATTATTGAATCTTGTATAGACTTGTGAAATGATAAACTTAAGTTTCCAGATACAGGAAATGGTTTGAGATTTCAGTACTTGATACTTTTTGGTCATAGTTTATGCATCTGATTATGCTTATTGGAGCAACTTGATACTTATTGGTTATAGTTTATGATTTTGTTGAGTATTATTTTGCTAAGATAAACTTGGATCTATTGAAAAAAAAAATAGTGGAAGTTAATCATCTGCACAATAGCCTTTTCCCGCTTCTCTGATCTACACCAAAGCGGAATATTTGTGTGCAGATGATTAGGCATAGTCATGTTTTCTGATTCACATGATCACTTGCCTTGGGGAATGATATTTGTACAAAGGTGGCCGACAACTTGGGGTGCCAAGTGTCACCCTCCTATTGGGGGGTGCCAAGTGTCACCCCCTTTGTAAGTAAGTGTAGCATAATACTCCTTGTAGCGCGACTTAGTCAGCTTTATCAAAGTTCAGATAAGATTCGAGCCTCCATGTCACTAAAAGAATGACATGAGCCAGGTGCTGATTTTTTACAGACAATGTTTCGAAAATTCGCGGTCATATGAACTTATGAACATTGTGTGTAACTTTGCACACATCCCCCCTTCTTATTATATATCTCATATAAGGATGATTGCTGCAAGTGGTAACACATTGCTATGTATGATTAAGCAATTTCTGGTTTATAACATATGACATCTCAAAGAGTTTTAACTTCTTGATTCATTCGTGTGTTGGAAAAAATTTACTGCGTTCCTTGTGTTGCCGAAGCAGTAGATATTGGAATGTCATATTTTCATTAGTTAATTGAAACTTCACTTAATATTAGCTGAATATTCTACTCATATTCTGCTAGAAAAAAGCAGCTCTTGGGCTTGGAAGTTTTTTCTTTTTTGAGAAGTCTGCTTATATTTTCACGATGAAACTATAAATTCCTGTGATAATTGTAGAGATCTAGTTATTGCATTGTGTTGAATACAAGGGTGCAGAATGAGTATTGAATTAGTTAAGGATTCATGCACAAATGTGTTTCAGTTCAGGCAAAAATAGAAAATGATATTCCCTTCTGGTTTTTTCTGTAGCACACAAAAAAAAGAAAAAAAAAAGAGCAGTTTTGTTTTCTTGATTCATATTCTTTTCTTGTGGTGCATAGTCAATTCTTCCCTGCAATTGTTGGTGCATAACCAATTCAGTGCATAATTGTGGAACTCACTTAGATGTAGGTGAATTAAAGCTGAGCCACAGCAAAATCTTGTGTTCTGGTTTCTTGATTGGTTTATTGTTTGTGTTATTTTGGCTGTAGGATTGCTTAATCTCCAACAGGAGTTGTTTCTGTTCCAACAGATTATTTTAAGAGTCATTTGATTTGTCATTAATTGTTGTTTCAATCCATCAAAACCGATGTCCTGCCCATAGTGGGCATTAGATATCTTGCCCACCGATAATATTGCCACATCATTTTTGACCCTGCCACATGTTGTGGGCAACATATTGCTGGAAATGGTTTATTAATTAGTGAAATTGGTCAGTATTGAGTTCCAATTTTAGTGGGACCCGTACTTCGATTTTTACAAGACCAAACATATTCAAGTTATAATCCGCAAAAAACAACACAAATCTCCTGCCCACAGTTATTTCTGCTCAATCCATTATTTATTTGGATTTTCTCAACTAAGATGGTCTAAATATTTACGTTTATATATATTTAGTTTTTTAAAAGAGAAAACAACATATATCACCAGAAAGGTTTCAAGTGGAGCAAATTCCCAGACTCCTAGTACTAAATGTCGACTAAGATTTATTAAACATGTTTTACTTACTCTATCATCCATGCATGTAGAAGAACGGAGCTACCCTGTTTCGATCTATTTTTTACTTCAAGGAGATACGCGATGAAATAAGTATTGAAGTTTTCTTGATATGAAGTGCCTCGTAAACCATTTGTGTGCAAAAGATTCGGAACAAAATGAAAAGTTGATGCACAATTGGACATGTTATAGATGTGACCAGTAGATATTCGATGTTGTGACTACACGCATCTTTAAAAGTTGTAAAAATTCTGAAGAAAAATTCCGTGTAACTGACTTTTCAAGTAAATGTTCCAATGATAACAAAACTATAAAAGAAGTATAAAAACCTTAGTCGTAGATGTGTTTGGCTATGAGCTACTTGTGACCAAAGGACTGTTGTACCTTGCTTCAATTTGTAAAATTATGCAGACTGGTTCCAAGTATGTTACCCATAAGTAATCATAGATTGTAATAAAAAAACGGTATGGTTTGTTTTAAAATTTGACAAAAAAATAAAAATGAAAATAAAAAATAAAATGGTATGTTGTTGAATTTATGTGACTTCTAACTTATAAGTTGTAGTGTTTCTAAAATAAAGTTATGTTCTATATTTAATTAGTAGGAGTAAAACACAGTTACAAAGAGAACATTTAGAAGAAAATTAACCATTCCTGAAATTATTCTAAAGCCTTGATCGGTGTTTCTAGCTTTTTGAATGTTTGTTATTTATCTTTTAATTTGTGTTGTTTTATTGAATTGTTTCCATATTTAATGACACAGAAACAAAGATCATTTAATCCCTCTAAAGCATGTATTTGTTGTTAGTTCATTTGAATTTCATTTAATTATCTACATTTTTCTTTCCGCAAGACTGAGATTTAAATTAGTAGAGAAAAATCGTTCTTATCAAATATTTTATTAAAAAAAGTCAAGTTACATTTTTGTTTTTGTGAACTTTTCATTAAAACTTACATAACATGTTGTGCCAATTTTTAATTAAAAAGTCAATTCACAATCAAATAGAACAATACATCTTCAGCTAACTTTCAATTTGTTTATAAGAATTTTTTTTTAGATGTTAATTTATTTTGCTTTGTGTTAAATATCGATTAAGTTTTTATGATAGAGAAAGAAATATTGTGCATATTTTTTTATTGAAAAGTAACATTTTATTTCATTTTTAATTAAAATGTTTCAATTAACTTTACACAGTAGTTTTTACTTTCAAAACATTTTTTAAATGATTTTTCAAAAGGCCACTGGATACTTTTGTAAGTTACTCAAAGTAAAATCATATTAGTTTAAATAAACCAAAATTCTATGTTCAATAAATCTAGTTGTACAAATATAGTTGACAATCTTGATTGACAACCACGTGCTGTCGAAATTCGAGCTTTTGATCTAAAAATTTGTTTTTGAAATAGATGAATGTGATGTCATCAACTAAGATCTTGTCAATGAATGTCGTCAACAAATATTATACAAGTAGTATGATTCTTCTATTTTAGCCCACCCCATCCCAATGGTCTAGTTAGGGGTGGCAATGGGCCGAGCCGAGCCGGCTCGGCTCGTGGCTCGTCATAGACGAGCCGAGCTCCAACTTTAGGCGAGCTCGGCTCGTGCCCGAGCTCACCCAAAGCGGGCCGC
>CAIGRP010108301.1:0-10668 GCA_903798385.1 Fraxinus cuspidata | reverse complement strand
ATTAATTTTCCATAATGCAATTGAAATACAAAAGATGATTTAAAGAATTTTATAGCGTAAAATAAATTATCAAGAGCTGTGGAATTTGTATTAAACTATTTGCATTCTTTATCAACATTCTTGCAAGGATGAAAATAGTTCCATTAATTTTTACAATATAAGAAGCAACAATTTTTATATTTCTTTATACTAAAATGGTGTTTTAATACCCTTTTAATTTATAAATAGTATTTCATGGTCGAGTTTCATACAAATTTTTGAATCTTAATCTATCTCGTTTAATGTTGAGTGCTATAAGACGTTTCATGCAATTTTCATTCTTATAAATTATAACCTCTCATTTGGTATAGAGTGGATATGGGAGGTTGGGAGCTAAATTTTGTAATTCAAATTTAAACACATAATATAAAAAATTGTTAAAGAAATATTTGGAACCACATGCTTAACGACTAATTTTATTAAGAATCTACTCCTAGGCTAGAATTTGGTACCGTCGAGCGTCTATCCGATGGCATTATTAATAAAATTTTATTTTATAGCTAACTAGATGTTGGGCCCGTAATGTAGGCCCACAACCCATCATGAATTCCAGGCTATGGCCATCTAATTTTAGAAGAATTTACACCTACATCTATTTTTTAACTTCTCATTTCAACCGTATAAAAATATCTCTTTCAAAAATCAGGTACACCCTTCCCCACACCACACCCACATTGCCTCCCGCCAATATTTGTGAACCCCCCCTCCCCCCCCACCCTCTATATATCTTCCTTTCTGTATCGCCACCCACCAACTCTGACCAACTTTACCGAAACCCAGCCACGACCTTCTTCTCTCACATCTCTCTTGCACTATGATATTCCTCTTTGTTCTCTCTATCTATCGCACCCAAATACGACATCCTCAGAACCTGACTGCTCGTGGATGTTGTCTGAATATCCAGTTGTTTTTTTGCTTGCTAGAAGTTGAAAGGAGAGGTAACTTCGAGAAATGCGATATTGCTATGGCTTGCTCGAGGGGTGGGGGTGGCTCCATGAGATGGAACGTTTCCATAGCTTGTCAGAGAAGGCAATGGAGAGGTGGCCTTGCGAAATATCACGTTGCTATGGCTTGTTGGAGAGGTTAAAATAGCTGGTCCAGATGGTGATATTGGAGAAAGTGACGACGAACCAGATCTTCTTCACCAACAAGAGCTCTTACACCTCGAACCAAATTCGAATATGAAACTCCAGATCTCTTATGGTGGATGTTTCAGCGCATGGATGTTTGTGTGGTGATGGTTTGTAGTGAATAGATCTGAATGGTGGTGGTGGTGGTGGTGGTTAAGTGGCATGACGTTTGGGTGGTGTCGGTGGTTGTGGTGAAGTGGTACGATGTTTAGGTGGTACCGATGGTAGAGTAGTGGAGTGGCATGAAGAGCGCTTGTAACAATTATTTGGTAATTGTGACTAATAAATAATATGTGATTAAAAGTTTTTGTGATTTGCGATTAAATATCTAATTGTGACTTATAATTTGTCTTTGTGAACATGAAATTTTACGATTTGTAATTTCCAGGTGATCGTGACTATAAATTGTGTGTTAGTGTAACTTTGATCTGTATAATTATTTAATAAGGCACAAAATTGTTATCAGATGGTCACATTTATTTTTGAAAATTCTTTTACAAATTTCTTATTTTTGAAAGTGTATTTTGAAACTTTTGTAATTATATATGTTTCTTCTTGTTAGGATTTAAATTGTATTGACAATTCTTCAAACAAAAGGATTATTATAAAAGAATAAGATTGTTATAAAAGAGTTGTAAAAGTTAATGAGTATTTTGAAGGGTTGTATACATGAACTACAAGTTTTTGGGTTCAAGTATGGATTAAGGAGAAAGAGTAGTCAGATATATGCTAACATGTTGCTTAACTGATGCTTGAGTGGAAAAGGCAGAATAATTGTTGCTCGCCTGTCGCTTGAGCAACACGCCTCTCGCTCGCCTATCGCTAACTTGGCCCTCGAGTGACAGTGTTTTCAGAGAAATCTTAGTTTGCATTTTTCAAGAGTTCTATCTATTATATGCTATCTGAATATCTTTTATTATAAATATCCAATGCTCATTACGTTTTTGGGGAGTGGTTTCATTATTTTACATCCTCATTACATCAATCCAAAATCGGAAAACAAATTCAAGTATTGAGATTAATCTTTTGATTCTTGAAATCAATCAACCACAAGTTTGAGAAAAAAACATTAGATTTATATAATCCAAAACAACCACTTCCTAAACACAATCAGAAATGTAATTTCTAAATAGCCTTCAGAGGATATTGTAGATTGAGGGAGGTTGAACCTAAAATACAGGAAGAGTACAAGAATAATGTGTTTTTGCTTATCTACATGAGATAGACATTTCTAGACGATCGGGATCATGTGTGAATGAAGCACGTTCAAGCAGGTCTTGGAGATTGCATAAATTAGCAGCGAGTCTAATGGATATTTTGAGGTTTGATCATACTGTAAGTTTTTTTTTTTTGATACCTAGGTATATATTTTCGGCGACTAATCCTGGGGTCTACGTCTCGGCTCTATAGTGAGAGTTAATGGCCTGGTCTTGGAGTTTTTACAAATTTAAGGGGTTTTTCGTTGTTAATTATTATTATCACAATTCAATATAAAATAATTGATTTGATTGACTAAACATCTAAAACAATTAAAAAAGTAACTTGTTACTTTTAATTGATAATTTTAATTCCGCGTTCTTCATTTATTATGTGATTTTATGGTCAAACTAGTAACTTTCGCCCCTAATTTAACGGCCACGTGTATTGCCCACCAAGTCCATGCCTTTCCATGTCCTTGAGACGTTGAGAGTTGAGGCACTAATTAAAAAGGATAACTGGGAGGCATCATGGTCATGACCTTTGGGATTACGAGAAAACAAGAACATTATCCTTGCATAAAGGAGGGTCATGGTTTGGGATTCATCCACAGTTCTTCTCATGATTAATTTTGTATCACGCTACTACTAAAACTACTACTTCAATGCCATCTGTACTTTAACTTAATTTTTTAAGAAAAAAATTAGAGGTTAAAGAAGAGTAATAAAGATATCAGCTTATTGGCATCATGTGTGGAAAGAGGAGTAAGATAAGGAATACAAAATGAAAAATATGATGAGTCATTGTGACCTTAATCCCTAAGAACATTTAGATATTGACGTGATGAGATAATGTTATATTTCTATAAGAACTATGTGACCCTCCCATGTACAAATATTTCTTAATACCTTTCTTGATGTTAAGAAACATCTGCACAATTTATGCTCTCAGAAAACATTTAAAACAATTTGAGGCCTTGGGCAAAGTCGCTGAAGGTACCTTTTCGAGGAACAATAATCAATCATAAACATGGTTAGTGGAACAAATTATCATTGACGAAAATTCTAACTAATCATCGATGATATGACAGTTGGTGATCTAAGATGGAAATCAATATATACTGATAAATCAAATGAAATTGTCAAACATGATATCATTGGTCGACAGATTTCATCAACGATTACCAATGAAAATATCGTCAGTGATGTTATTGGGAACCTACGAGATGCTTCAGTCACTAATAAAAAGCCGTTGATATTCGATTGTATGATTGTTGGTGATTTTGATTGAAATTATTATACGTGGGTTTAGATAAAATTATTGATAGTTATACTCTAGGTGTTATTCATAAAAAATTATTATTATTTATTAGATGCAGATAGATAAGTTATATATTTTCACTTTTTTATAATATAATCGATTTATAAAATGTTTTTTAATTTTCATTTTATTCTCTCAAGTTTTTTTTTTTATATATATTTCCAGTAAATTAATTTTGTTTATTTATTTATGTTTTTAGTATTACTGACTAAAAATGTATTTGTATTTAATTATTTTTTAATGTTATTAATCATTGACAAAAATATTAATAAGAAAAAAGCGAAAAAAAAAATGTAAATTTTAAACTTGAGGGCCCTTAGACAATTGCTTAACCTATTTAATCCACGGCCAGAATGTAATGCCCTTCAAGAAAAGGGAAATGGAGCCATTATATATATTTGAGAATCGCTCAAATTCTCTTATCTCAGTCGCAAAATGAGATTCTTAAATTTATCCGAATTACTATATTATCAACTCTTCAGGCTTATTACAATAAAGTAAAATTCAGACAAGGGTTTCCAATATATTCCCTCACCGGTCACCCACTTCACTCCACGCCGAACAACCCACTAAGAAATTCTTGAAGTTGAACTTAAGAACTATTTTGCATTGAAATTCAGAACCCATCAGTAGTCTTAGTCCCTGTCTCATGACCATACATTTTAAACTTTTTTTTCTACGTACTCATTTTCAATCACACATTCACACAATAAAATATTTTACACGTAAACTCAAAATTTTCCCCTACTTTTTAACAATGCATTTTAACAGAATGCATCAAGTTGGAGCTAACAGAATGCATCATGCTGGAGCTAACTGGAGAAAATTAAAGTTAGACCGAGCTAAAGCAGAGTTGGAATTAGCGGGTGCAGTTGTATTAGTTTTGTTAGTTAACCACGTGTATACATTATATTGATTTGTACAATTTCAGTTAGTTAGTTAGTTAGAATGTTAGTTAGAATCTTTTCCTCTATTTATAGCATAATGGATTGTATTGTAAAATGACGTTTTGGTTGAACAGAAAATTCAGAATATTTTCCCTCCATTTTCTTCTTCCTCTCGTCTCTTTCAATATGGTATCAGAGCAATTTTTGCTTCATCTGTGATTTCGATTCAATTGATTTCAGTTTTTAGTTCATCATGGCTTCCACAACAGATTTGCAGCCTCCATCAATTAGTCATTCTACAATTGATGATTGATCTAGCCCATACTTTCTTCACCACTCTGATAGTCCAGAGTTGGTACTGGTTTCTCAGCCTTTAACATGTGATAATTACTCCTCATGGAGCAGATCAATGGTGATTGCTTTGTCAGTGAAAAACAAAATCGGATTTATTAATGGATCATATCTAAACCTCAAGACAATGAGGTTTTACTTCATCATTGGAATCGCAACAATAACATAGTGATTTCATGGATACTAAACTCAGTATCCAAGGAGATTTCTGCTAGCATTATATACTTTGAATCAGCATAGGACATATGGACAAATCTGAAGGAGAGATATCAGCAATGTAATGGACCTCTCATAATTCAACTAAGGCGGAACTGATGAATCATTCTCAAGGTCAATCTTCTGTGAGTGCATACTTCACAAAATTGAAAACTATATGGGAAGAACTTAGCAATTACAGGCCAGTATGCACATGTGGAAAATATGATTGTGAATGATCTAAGAAGCTTGCTGATTACTATCAAATGGAATATGTAATGTGATTTTTGATGGGTTTAAATGACTCTTTTGCTTAAGTTAGGGGCCAAATACAGCTTATGGACCAAATACCTCCTATTAATAAAGTGTTCTCTCTTTATCTGTCAAGAGGAACATCGAAGAAGTGTAAACTAAAATGTTAATGTTGCTGGTAACAATGTTGACTCCATGGAATTTTACGCCAGAAATGAAAACAAGAGAGCCAATTCTTGACAGATACATAGCAAGGTTCAAATGAAAGAAAGACCTATGTGTACATATTGTGGAATGAATGGACATTTCGTAGACAAATGTTTCAAATTTCATGGCTATCATCCTGGCTATAAGGCTAAGCAAAAGGCAGCTTCCAGTAATCAATCATGCTTGAATAATTGACCAAATTATGCTGCAACTAACCAAGTGTTTGGAGATATTCCAGAGCAAGCACAACATGGTGTTGGAGACTTTGTGCAAACTCTAAATCAAACTAAGTATCAGCATCTGATGAGCATGCTGAATAGTCACCTAGCCTATGCCAAAGTTAAAATGGGAGCTGATACACAATCAAATCAGATATCAGGTACCTACTTTTCCATTTCTAATAATCATATGATGAATTTTCCCGAGTATTGGGTGGTTGATTCAGGAGTTGCTAGTCACATATGTTTCAATAAGTCTGCATTTATTAACACGAAATCAGTAAAGAATAGTGTTGTCATCATGCTAAATCAATTGAGAATTGCTGTTGAGTTCATTGGAACAGTGAAGATTGGGACTAATCTGATACTGGAAGATGTATTGGCTATGCCACAGTCCAAATTCAATCTTACGTTAGCAAGTGCTTTAACCAGAAGTTCAAATATTGAGGTCATGTGTTCTTACTAATTCCTGCTTAATTCAGGACCTATACAGACAGAAGATTATTGGCAGGCTAGAAGAATGGAAGGCCTATATGTCTTAAGTGATGATTCAGCTGAAATAACTAATGTTTCTCAGAATAATTATCTAAATGATTTAATTTCTGTTTCTTCATCTGTAAATAATGTGAATGCTCATGTTTGGCATCATAGACTTTGGCACTTGTCATTTCAAAAACTGAATCAAATGAAGGATCAATTGCATATGTTTTGTGATAAACACAAAGATCCAAAATCAATGTTTTGTGATGTTTGTCCATTAGCCAAATGGAGAAGATTATCATTCCCCTCTAACAACCCCATGTCATCTATGCCTTTGATCTTATACATTGTGATACCTGGGGGCCCTATCATGTTCCCACACATTCTGGTTACACTTTTCACTTGGGTTTATCTAATGAAAAACAAATCAGAAGCTAAATGTATCATACCCAAGTTTTTCAAAATGATTGAAACTCAGTTCCAAGTATTCATTAAACGTTTTAGATCTGATAATGCTCCTGAATTACAGTTTGCTTAATTCTTTAATTCAAAGGGGGTTATCCATCAATTTTCTTGTGTAGTGTCGAAAGAAAACATCAACATCTTCTTAATGTTGCTAGATCATTATATTTTCAATTACAAATCCCCATTCAGTTCTAGGGAGAATGTATTCTCACTGCTACATTTCTCATAAACAGAACTCCTACTTCAATCTTACAAAATAACTCTCCTTACTCCTTATTGTATAACTTCCCAGTCGACCATTCTTCCCTCAAAACTTTTGGATGCCTATGTTTTGCTTCAACCTTGCTTTCTCAAAGATCAAAGTTTCACCCCAGGGCTAAAGCTTCCATCTTTGTTGGTTATCCAACGGGAATTAAAGGTTATAGATTATATGATATTGTGTCTAGAACCTTTTTAATTTTCATGGATGTCATTTTCCATGAGCAAATTTTCCTTTTTCATTCTATTACCCATGAGTCCAATAAAGTTGATCCATTTCCTGACCTTGTTCTCCTAAAATCTCTTCCTGTCACATTTACTCCCGTTGATTCGTCATCCATTGCAGTACAAAATGAACGTGAAAATGAATCACAAGAGTTGCAGTTTGACCATACCCATACTGAAAGTAATTTCTTAGAGCCTACTGCAGTTAGAAAATCATCTAGAATGAGCCATCATCCTTCATACCTCAGAGATTATCACTATAATCTCTTGGCAAATTTAGGGAAAACTTCTGTACTTCTAGTCTTCCCCTCTCAAAACACATTTCCTACAAATCATTTTCAGCTGCACATAATCATTTCCTCTTCTCGATATCCTCAAACTTTGAGCCTAAATTCTATAACCAAGTTGTGAAGTTTGGTCGTTGGAGGGATGCTATGGAATCTGAACTGCAGGTTATAGAAGTGAACAACACTTGGACCATTACAACCTTGCCCAAGGATAAGAATTCTATTGGCTGTAAATGAGTATACAAGATAAAATATAAATCGGATGGCAGTATAGATCGATACAAGGCTCGATTAGTTGCGAATGGGTATACTCAACAAGAGGGATTAGACTTCATAGAGACATTCTCTCATGTGGCTAAACTTGTAACTGTTAAAGTTTTGTTAGTCATTGCTTCAGCAAATAATTGGTATATCACTCAGTTAGATGTCAATAATGGATTTCTCAATGCTGATTTATACGAGGAGATCTATATGGACCTGCCATTAGGCTATAACAAATGTTCTGGAGCTAGTAAACAGGGGAGAAATTGGTGTGCAGGCTTCATAAATCGATTTATGGTTTGAAACAAACCTCAAGACAATGGTTTTCCAAATTCTCAAATGCTCTTCTTTTTGATGGCTTTCATTAGTCAAAATCTGATTACTTTCTATTCACTAAAGGGTCTCGAAAATCCTTTGTGGCATTGCTTGTTTATGTGGATGACATTGCTATCACGGGGTGTGATCATTGGGCAATTGATTCCTTGAAGGCATTCTTGCATAGTCAATTCAAGTTAAAAGATCTTGGCCAATTAAAATACATCTTAGGATTGGAAATTGCTAGGTCGCATAAAGGTATTTTCTTATCTCAACGCCATTATACTCTTCAACTACTTGAAGACACATGTTTTTTTGGGATGTAAGGCTGCTGCATTACCTATGGATCCCAAGGTTCGCCTGAGTTCTTTTGAAGGAGAATCTCTTACTGATGTATCAATGTACATACGTCTTGTTGGTCATTTATTGTACTTAACTATTTCAAGCCCTGACATTACCTTTACAGTCCATAAGCTAAGCCATTTTGTATCTCAGCCTAGGTAGCCACATTTGGATTCAGCACATCATCTTTTAAGGTATATCAAATCCACCCTAGGCCAATGACTTTTATTCCTTATGCAATGTTCCTTTCAGTTAAAGGCTTTTGCGGATGCAGATTGGGGATCTTGTCTTGATTCCAGAAAATAAGTTACATGTTTTTTGTGTGTTTCTTGGGGATTCATTAATTTCATGGAAAGACAAGAAACAAACTACTATATCAAGGTCATTAGCTAAGGCAGAGTATCGTGTATTGGCATCTACAACAGGTGAACTAATTTGGCTTAATCAATTACTTCGTGATTTTCAGGTTTCAACATCTGACCCTGCACTGATTTTTTTTGTGACAATCAGGCGGCTATTCATATAGCTTCTAATCCTATCTTCCATGAACGTACCAAACATATAGAGATCGATTGTTATTTCGTTCGAGACAATGTAACTCATGGTTTTCTTAAGCTGTATTTGGTCACAATATCAGTTGGCTGATGTTTTTTACAAAAGCTTTGCCAGCTTCTTTTTTGTTTCCATTGTTATCCAAGATGGCTATTATCAACCTCCATTGTCCATCTTGAGGGGGAGTAGCAGAATGCATCATGCTGAAGCTAAGAAAATGCATCATGCTGGAGCTAACTAGAGAAAATTAAAGCTGGACTGAGCTGGAGTAGAGTTGGAATTAGCTGGTGCAGTTGTATTAGTTTTGTTAGTTAATCCACATGTATACATTGTATTGGTTTGTACAATTTCAGTTAGTTAGTTAGAATCTTTTCCTCTATTTATAGCACAATGGATTGTACTGTAAAGTGACTTTTTGGTTCAATAGAAAACTCAGAATATTTTCCCTCCATTTCTTCCTCTCGTCTCTTTCAATATATTCTCTTAAAAATCATTATTTAAATTTTTTTTAAAGTATGATTGTCAAACATGGCTTAAATGAAAGGCAAGAAGAAGATGTCATCAACTGCTAGTGTTGAATCAGTTGTGCATTTGAAAATGGGTTTTTTGCAATGAAAGTTTTTAAATGCTTATGAAAGTTTTTGCATCGCCCTTAGCTCCTACGGAAATGGATCGAGAAGCAAAGTCCATTTGAGGAGGAAGAAACTTCAAAAAACTAGGAGTGGCTCACCCCAGAGACAAGGGGAAGAGAAGAAGAGGTCAACTTTGAAGATTCCGGTGTGATATCATATTTATGGTTTTGCACCTTTTGACTTCAGGGTTAAGTCGGTTTGGGCTGATTCGAATTGTAGAGCGATCACACTTACATAATTTCCTATCTGAGTGTACTCAATCTAAATTAAAATTTTTTAAGAGATGTGTATTCAATTGAGACTTTTAATGACTTTTAGAGAATTAAAAAGTTTAGGGGTATTTAATATAGACTTTTGGAGACTATTTAAAAGTATTAGTGTATTCAATTNATCTAAATTAAAATTTTTTAAGAGATGTGTATTCAATTGAGACTTTTAATGACTTTTAGGGAATTAAAAAGTTTAGGGGTATTTAATATAGACTTTTGGAGACTATTTAAAAGTATTAGTGTATTCAATTGAGACTTTTTAAACTTTTAAAAAGTCTCTAAAAGTCACAGTGTATTTAATTAAAACTTTTTAGAAGTCTCTATAAGTTTAAGAATATTCAAATTTTTATAAGTTTCAGAGACTTTTATAAAAGTCTCTATGGTACTAACTTTTAAGTAGAAAGTACAAAAAGAAAATTTTAAAATTTGTCTCTCATTAATTATAAGATTTTGGGAGACTTAAAAAAAAAAAGGAAGAAAAATGAATATGTATTTTATTTTCAATATTTCTCTTTCATTTTCCCTTCTACAAACATTAGAATTAGAATTAGAATTTATTTTTTCTATTGATTGTATTAGTTTTTATTTTTATTTTTCCCTCTCTTTTTGTTTATTTCTATTTTCTATGAAAAAATAAATTGTATTCTTATAATTTTTTTTTCGCTTTTTCATTCATTTTTCTGAAATACACATTTTTAATTAAATCATAAAATTTTATATAACCTAATTTATAATTAAATTTAAATATATAGTTTTTTTCTATTATGGTATATTATACTAATAATA
>CAIGRP010108296.1:0-23115 GCA_903798385.1 Fraxinus cuspidata | reverse complement strand
TTTAAATAAAAATCTGAATTTTAATCACGATCATAGACACAATGTATATGTAATAGAAACATTTAGAACTTAAATTTTTGCATGGTTAATTTTGAGATTGCACCAGTTCTATATTAGATTCTGCCAACTTGACATGGCTCGATATTCATTCGGCTTGGCACACGACTTTACTTGGAATGGATTATTTCTTAGGCTGAACTTTTTAAGTGTTGTCCTGGGACTTTCACGTCTTCACTAGTCTAATTGATATTATTATTATTATTATGTGTATGTACCTTAAGTTTCAATAAAATGAGGATTTTAAAACAATTTTCTATAAAATGTTAATATTTAACCATTTCAAAATTAGGTTTTCAAAACAATCTTCTAAAATTGTTAATATATAACCTTTAGATTTTTATTATGTTATTATGCTCCCTTTTGGTTTAAATAAAAATCACATTTTTGATAATTTTTTATAAAAGTTAATGAAATATTTGATTGAAAAGTTGTGAGTTTCAAAAAATGTGAGGTTTAAAAATTAGTTGTTAACTGACTCGTGTGTATTATACTGGACAAAATTCAATAGAATTATGAATAAAAAACCATCATTTATTTCTATTTCTAGTAATATGGAGGATTATAGATGGGAAACAAAAGATAAAATAGATAATTATAGTGTTTAATATGGTCACATTTAGGGCAAAAAAGCTCGGGCGGCTCGGCTCAGTTCCACCAAATCGAGGCTTGGGCCGAGCCCCATTTTGGGGCATCTGCTCGAGCCCGGCCGGGCCCGTGGCTCTTCACGGGTATATAACTAAGTAATATAAAAAAAAAAAATTAAAAAATGTATTTTACTTTTTAAATTTTTTTTAAAAGTTTAAATGTATTTTTTATATATTAATATTAATTTATTATTTATAACACTATTATTTATAACACGTATAAATTGCATAAATTTTAAATACATTATAAAAAATTATAGATTTATAACGAATTTAAAAAAAAAAATACTAGCTGGCTTGGCCCGCTAAGGCTAGAGCCGAGCCTCATTTTTTTGGCTGTGCTTTTTTGCATAAATTTTAAATACATTATAAAAAATTATAGATTTATAACGAATTAAAAAAAAAACACGAGCCGAGCCACGTTTTTTTGGTCGAGCTTTTGCTTGGCTCGGGCCCAAAAAGGTTCGGACCTGTTTTGCTCGGGCTTGAGTTTCGACTCGCGGCTCGACTCGACGACATGGCTATTCACATTTAAATATGAGATTTTGAGAGTGTTATTGTTGATAATATAATAATTTTAAGGACAAGTTTTGGTCAATTAAAGGCTTGTTTGAACCCCTCCCTAAAAAAATGCATTTTGTAATATTGTTATGGTAGATAATTTGTGGTTAAAAATAAGAAAAAAAAAATGAATTTGAGTGTAATATTATTTATTGAAGAATGTGTGGTTGAAGTTTGGTCAAATTGCTATTCAAGAGTATACTTTGATGAAACAAAATTGGCAATAAGGAATAAGTTAAATTTAGGTTATTGTTTGGCCTATAATTTTTTTTGAATTGTATCGAGAAAAAAATATAATTAATTAATTCAAGAATTTATGATCAAATTATATCGAACTGTGATTTTAATATATTTAATTAATAATTTTTTAAATTGATTATTTCTAATTTTTGAAAATTTAAACATTTTATGTCAATTTTGAAATGAGTGATAGTTAAACTTCTACTTATAAATTTTTCCCAAAAAAAGTTCTTGTTAGCCCCTGTTTGAGCTACATTAGTTTTTTCGTTCTCATTTTTCTATTCATTTTCAACTACACATTCTTCAATAAAATAATATTTTCCATCAAATCAATAATATTTCCTTCTTTTTCAACCACATATTCCCTATAACGTAAAAAAATGCATTCTTGGATTGATAACGTAAACCAAACATGGACTTAATTTGACCTTTCGTGTTTAATCACAAGTTATTTAAAAATAATACCGTTTCGTCTCAATGCTAACTAGATTTTTATCAAAATCCATACTTTGAATTGAGGGATTCACAGCCACAATTCNAATAATACCGTTTCGTCTCAATGCTAACTAGATTTTTATCAAAATCCATACTTTGAATTGAGGGATTCACAGCCACAATTCTAACAAGCCATCATTCAATGCCTGTCAAATATCGTTTTCACCCTGCTTTCAATGCTGATTTTATTCCCGTGCAAGTGCATCATACTTGACAGCCAATTATAACTCATTCATCCAAATTTATTTTATTCCTTGAATCGCCACTTCTGATTGCAAAAAAATCGCTTTCCTTAAAATAATCGAAAATCAAACACAACGAAATTTAAATATACGAGCAAAACATGTAAAGCAAATTAATAAAGTCAAACCATTATTTTAAAACATGGAGCATCCTTGTGTTGGAGTCAAAAAACTTTATTTATCATTCAGTCAAATCATTTCCAATTACGCGACCAAGCGTGCAATTAAGGTAGTCCATTTTTGGAAGGAAGTTGGTCATTATGTGATTTGTCAATTACATCTTGCCCTCCCCACTTTCGCATGCGCTCTGATGTTTGTTCAACCTGCAATTTGTAATTTCTCAGCACAATTGCAAATGGAAAGATAAGGGCATTTTACCATTTTCAAGTCGTTTTTTGTTTTCGATTTTTCAAAACAGTGAAAACGAGTTCTCTTTCTCATTTTTGAAAACGCGTTTTTGAAAACAAGTTAAAAATTTTAAAAAGAAAACACAAAACGACAAATTAAGTGTTTTCAATTATAATCAAATTAAAATTTTCAAAATGCGTTTTGTGTGTTTTCAAAACAATTTTTCAAAATGCCAAAAAGAACACATTTTCAACAAAATCTCAAAATGGACACTCAAAACACAAAATTCAAAATGATTTCAAAACTAAAAATACAAAATTGAAACACAAAAAGAACAGCCACTACTATTCCGATCAAAATGAAACTATGAAATAAAGAATTGCGAACTAACCCATGAAAGAAATCTTCCTAAAATGGAAAATCATGCCAGGGGTGTGCACATACAAATTTAAACATCATCGACAAGTAAAAGAAACATTTACACAATGACAAAGAGTTTTTTTGGTTAAGCTTAGAAATATTACTTTCAAATACTTTAGTTTTAAAATAATTTTAATTGATTGGAAATGAGTGAAGTAGTTTATCAAAAGTTAGAAAAAGTAAGTTGAAGGACTTTTTTAACTTAAAAATAGAAAAAAAATTGATTATTTTAAGCAGGTTACAAAAAATCACTTAAAATCCTAACACATTATACAAATAAATATGGAAAACATTCTCAGCAATGTAGAGAAAAAATTATTACGAACCTCCGTGTTCCAGTTGGTTTTGTAAAGTACCAGCAATAGCAGCAGCGTCTGCAATCCTACTCCGGCTATCATGCCACCCCAGAGTCCCTAAGCGAAAAAGAATTCCAATATAAATGAAGTTGAAATTTGGCGTAGGAGACTGAAAATACTTTTTTTAGATGAGGGGGAGTTCAGGCTGTTAGTTAAGGATTGATGGCAGGCCGGATTCGGAGGACGAGTTATGCTTTTATAGAATCGGGCCACTATTTTCTTCTTCTAATTATATTTAGAATCATTTAAGAAGCACATTCACATAATATGGAGGTTCAAGTAAAATTTACATACCATCACTCCAAAATTACCGACATAGCCAAGAACATATCCGAGGGGAAGACCAAAAATGTAATAACAACCCAAGTTGATGTAAGCTACTAGAGCTTGCCACCCACCTCCAATGGCAACACCTGCATAATTAAGCCGGAAGAGCAAAGAAACATTGTGAACACACCATTTTGATTTGCATAGACAAATACTTAAATCAAATAATCAGAGCACCTGATATCACGGGTTGGACACTATTGAGAAGCATTGTAATTCCAAGAAGGCCCGAAAGGTGAGCAACTGCACTTATCAAATTCTCGCTATTTGTATAAATAAGACCTAAATAATTTCTTGTCGCGAGGACGATAATCATGCAAATAATCCCAATCAGGAGTGACTGAGAGACTGTGACATAGACAGAATATTTGGTTGCTCTTGGACGTCCTAAGCCAAGCTCATTTGAGACGCGAACACTGGAATATAAAAGATTGGAACCGTGAAATTGATATGATAGTAATAAATAGGAAAAAAAACATAGAATGCAATTAAAAAAAATAACATTAGCCCATATGGCAACCATGATAAACATTATAACGAAATAAAAGTTATGAACTCTCCAGCACATTATTTTGAGGAGAATGTGGCTTGAATTTATTGGAAGATCACCTTAAATCGCCGTTCATGCTATCTAATCACTTCTCAAACTAGTGTTACATTCTAAAAGCAGAGCTATTCACTAACCGATATCATTTGACCGTATGAACGTGATAAACAAAAATAGTCCTGTAACCTGTCTGAATTCTTCAATCAATTAGGGCCAAGAAATATAAATGAATTTTCAAGAAGCACACTGAATTCCATTTTCTCTAAGGTTCCATTCATTTGGACGTACAACATTTTCCGGGCACAATGTTTTTTCAAAGAAAATGTTCTTAAGTGAAAAATATTTCTGTGTGGTGGCAATATAGATGGAACAGGGCGGTAGATGGAAATTGCTTGAAAACGATGTATTCAATTCAAGTTATAATCTAGCTTATTTTAAAACAAAAGTAAAAAGTATCGATTAGTGTACATCATTTGGCCTTTTACCTTATAGCGGCATTAACTCCCATGAATGCCATGGATTCCCACCCATTAATGCTCGTGCTGACGGATTACACCAAAAGAAAATATTAGCATCTTAAAAGAAATTGAGAATGCAAAGAATAAGGCTTAGAGTACATAAGATTACAATTTCACCAAAGTTGAAATGGTAAATGATTAGTACAAATTCAAGTGACTTGTCAAATAACAATGATAGAACGCTCGTAGATTTATATGCCTTGAATTATCAATGATAAATTATTTTTGTACTCTATCAAAGTGATGAATAAACTTAAATTGATGACTGTTAATTGAAGAGAGCTCGTGAAATTTGAAATCCCAACTTTTTAAATCACTATGATATATAGGAGGATGTAAAAAATGACTTAAACTAACCAAATAGAAAGGGAACCAACTGCAGTTACGGCATTGTCAAGATGTCCAGCGAGTACAACGATGCTCATCATATACCAGACCTCGAGGCATAGCATGATGGCAGATTCAAGGGAGAGTCTCACGAAGGCCCATAAATCCTTAAATGCGAACCATGAGAATCCCTTCCATCCATCCTTGCACCAACCAACCACATAACCAAATTGTGCTAAGGCCATAATCCAACTCGCAAGGTCCAATGCTGCAGCCGCACCAGCGCCTCCCCAGCCAAATGCTTGAATAAAAAGCCAACATAGAAAAACTTGTGAAACCAATACCAAAAACGATATCCAGGCAAGCACAGCAACTTTACTCTGGGCTTGAAGAAACTTCTGAGCCGGGAAACTGATGGCAAGGGAAAACAATTGAGGGATAACCTGAAGCGTATATACCCCTGCAAGATTTGCTATGTCATCCTCCTGTCCAAGTAGCTTCAGAATTGGGGTCGCAAACAAGTATAGTGGCAACAGGAGGACACAAGTGATGGTTAGGATTACTATCGAGCGTTGCATGTAAATACCAAGCATGTGAATTTGTCCAGCGCCAAATGCCTGACCGCATAGCGTCTCAAGGGCACTCCCCATACCGAACTAGACATAGCAAAATAAGGTGACATTTGTGCAGTCATATTAGATCGCTGTTTAAACCATACTTAGGAGTGTTTAAATTAGATTTAAGTAATTATAAGTTGCAGATCCAACAGAATGTGTAAACAATAAATTGTTAGGAGTTTTTTTTTTTTACGTAGGAATCCGCAGCCGTTACTCGCCGCGAAGCCCCGACCACCCGAAGGGGGGGAGGCCGACTACTATGAGTGCACATTAGATAAAACCCGCTATAATTACTGCAGCAGCCCGCAAACCACACCAAATAGGTAAACCGCACTAAGCAGGCCCGGTGTGACGGGCTCGACCAAAAAAGTGTTGGCGGGAGATTCGAACTCGTGAACTTTGGTCTCCGCGTTCACTTGCTCTACCAACTCGACCACCCCGAAGGGGTGTTAGGAGTTTTTAATCCTACAGAACGTATGGTCTATATCACAAGAACCAATTCAGAAAACTTGAATTGTTTAATTTAGAGGTTTTGAAACTTTAGGATGAACTGGATAATCAAAAGAAGCAAGTGGTTCGGTGAAAATCACATCTAAACCCACTCGAACTCGACGCTATAAATTGAGTCTTACAGATTACACAATTACTAGGAATTTACACAAGATCCTTTCAGAAATCAGAATGTATCTGCCAACGCAGTCACGTAATTTATATCAAATTCATTTCCAACAACCCTTTTTTCTAGCAACAGGGCTGGGGCAATAAATCAGACTATTGTGCTAATTGCTACCCAATCCAACCCAACCCAAATAATAAGTGGCAAACATCTAGGTCTTCAATTTAAGATGGCATATCTAGTCTACCTAGATTGATAGCGTTAATCTAGAAAATGAACCATCCAGATTCCCAGAAATGTAAAAAAAAATATTGAGTAATGTGATTCATCAACGGCTTTGATAAACACCCATTTGCGTAGCCACACACACAGTTATTCGTCAATTATAAATAACAGTATTCATAATTTGTTTTATTTAAAACCAAAATTAAGATATAATTGGCGGTGGTGGGGGTGGAGGAGGGGCTAACCAGGAGGCCAAAAGAGAAAGTGCAGATAACGGAGAGAGTGATGGAAAAGGCAGAGAGTTCAATATCTCCAAGATGACCAACAAACATGTTGGTGACAGAGTAAGTTCCATACTGGCAAAGAACTTGAAACACTATCGGGCCGCCTATTCTCCATAGCTTCACTGTCTCTATGCAGAAAACACTCCACCATGCACTAAGCCCCTTTATCGGCAGGTAGTCCCCGTTCTCTCCGATGACCTCTAACTTGTTGTCGGAGCTCCTATCAAGCAGCGGCGTCGCTTCCATCTCGCGGTGGATGGAGGTAGTTGAGGAGACAAGAAGGGAGTATAAGCGGTCGAACTTGGAAGGTTTTATACGGTCGAGCCTTATCTTTAATCTAAGCAAAATTTAACGTTATCAAATGACGAAAATTTATTTTATCTGTCTCTAGCACGGAAACTAGTTGACACCTATGATTACAAAGTCGGATAATTTTTACATGAAATTGCACATAATATTAATAAATTTCATTTAGTTATTTTTATTACTTTACGTCACATCAGCAATCACATGCCCATAATTACCGCTTTGTATGCATTGTTCCTGTTTTAGCCTATTAGAAAAGATTTAAAATTTTAATTTAATTCAAAATCAATAATTAATTTTAATTTTCCACATGTTTGATATGCATTTTTTTTGTCGTAATACATTTTGAAATACTATTTTCATGAAAAATGTATGGTTAAAAAATAAGGAAAAATTTTGAATTTGCGTTTAATATTATTTTATTGAAAAATATATAGTTAAAAATAAGAGAGAAAAATAATGAAACCAATTAGTGTTGTATATTTCATAAAATTAACAAATTTTTAACAATTTATTTCATCAATTTTTATCAACGTCTATTAAAAATCAAAATTTAATCCTAGAGGGACTTGGTCAACAAAACATGTGTAATTTATTTATTAAATTTTAATAGATAGTGCCAGGCTGGGTACCATTCTCATTGGCTGTCAAAAGTATATCAACTTTTTAAATAGTAATTTTTCATTAATTTTATTAATTTTTCTAGATTTTTTTTTAATAAATTTTGATAAAAATAAAGTTAAAAAGTATTAAAAATTGTGAATCTCATTAATTGAAAATAAGTTTAAGAAAAAAACGATTTTTTTAAAAATGGGAGCAAACAGGAGCTTAAGTTCATATTTGAGCTCATTTTCTTCCAAACTTATTTTAAACCTCACATTTTTTTCAATTTGAGCGTAAATTTAAAAAAAAATTTACTTTTTAACTACGGATTCTTCCAAAAAATTATATTACAAAACTTGTTTTTTCCATAAAAAGGGGGCTCAAACACCGGCTAAGATTACAAACCTAGGCGGTTTTCTCTTCCATTTTCCTTTCCTTTTTGTCCATGTTTGGTTCAAGTGGTAAAGTAGATTAAAATCTAAGTTAAAGTTAACAATTAATTTTAACCATACATTTCATGGTTCTATAACTTTTCAATCACACGTTTTTTTATCAAAATCTACTAAAAACATAATTTTTATCTAAAACAAAGATGCAATGAATTATATTATTCCAGCCTTTTAGAATTTTTATGTGGTGTCAACTGGTTCCTTCGTTGCTCCGCCCATAATTAGAGCTAGTTGGATTAAATGGAAAACTGTTGGTAACATAATTAATAGGAAAATACTAAAAATGATTAAACCAGCTTTATGTTCAACGGCTTTAAGTTAGGTGTTCAAAGGTCGAGACATTCAATGTGCTGAATTGTAGCGATATGGGGATACTTAGAACGTGCTGGATTGAATACAAAACTAGGGAAATGAACACTGTGAAGATAAGATCATGTTTTGCGATTTAAATGGGTTCACATTGTTTGAAATTGATAGGATGTGCGGTTAAAAAATAGTTAAAATTCGTGAATTCCATAAAATATGAAATTGAGAAATAAATTAATTTTAAGAGATGGAGTAAAATAAGTACTACATAAGTAAAACTTTATGCGGGTTATTTTCTGTTTGTATTTTTTGTCAACAATTTCTAGAAATTATGTGGATTATTTTACTTCATACTTTTATTAATAATCTTTTTTTTTTAAGTCTCTTGTGTTCTGTATTTTTTTTTTTTGGTGTCGCGATAATCCATAGAGAGTATTTTTATTTTATTTTAAGTTTCTTTCTTTTATATATATTTTTTTGATTGCCGTGTGATAATCCATAGAATTCAAGTGGATTGTTTTTTACTTTAAATTTTTGCAATTATTTTAAGACAAAGAGATGAATCTTCCCATAAAAATAAGACGCAAGTAAGTCATTTTTAACTTCTTTATTTTTCAATATATGTTCGTCAAAGAATTCCCATCTTCACAACAAATTGAGAAAATTTATAAATATATTTTATAACAAAAAAAATATAAAAACAAGAAACACGGGGTGTGTGAATGATTGGTGGACGTAAGGTTAGGTGAATTACATGATAGCCATAACTAAATTACATTGATTTATGTGCCGTGACAACATAAAGTGAAATCGCTTTTAACTTTTTAGGATGCCATGCCAAATAGGTGTCAGTGGAGAGAGATGAAAATATTGTTGAACACAGAATTTAAACAATATGTAAGAGAGTTATTATTCTCTCTAATAACTTAAATCTATAATTAAGTGATTCAATATGTTATCGATAGACGAATATGTCGTAAGTCCGGTATGGATTAAATGTATCATCGATCACTAAATTTTTTAAATGAACATGTAAACGGATCATTCATCTTTAATTTTGGTCGCTCAACTTTTATTTTCATGCAATAGTGGTCACTCCATTTGGAGGAATTATCCACGGGTTTTTACGGGCTCAGCGTTGGCAGCACTTGTATGGTCTTTTTTTTTTTTTTATCTCTTTTCATTTTCTAATGAAATTGTGCCATGTATTTTCTGACAAAAAAATATGTGAAAAAATTATATACTTATAGTATTGTCCTACACCATGTATCATCGTGACGTGCTAATAAAATGATTGGATGTAAATCAAAGTTGGTCGACCAAATTGTTAAATATCAAAGATTTATGACTCAGTGTAACTTTTACGTTTGCTGAAACTTCATTTATGCATTCAACCCATATCAGTCTCCTCAAATAATAAATTAACTCAAAATCGCGAATGGTGCCGTAAATTACTGCTAATGGATTGTGATCTAGCGTCAATATAAAACAAAAGAAAATGTTAAAGCAGACTACAAATATTTTCTGATACCCAGTATTATATTATTTTTTGGAAGATTGGTACAGTATGTTCTCTACATGGGTCAATCTCACCTTACTCGTATTTAAATAATCTTAATAAACTTCGCATAGATTTTTTTTTTTTTTTTTTCAAATTAGGAATGTGAGGTGGCGCAGCAAATTTTTTATTTCTTTTTTCAACTACGTTTGGTAAGTTAATGTAAAAAATAAGTTATTGTTTAAGTATATAGACGTACGAAATGTCTTGTTTAGCTTAAAAAATGAAGTGAGAGAGATTGTATAGGGCATTTTGTTAAAGTTGTGTTGTCGATGATCAAAGTTTAGTGCATGATAAGTGTATTTTACACGCTTATTTATGTTGCTAAATTTATTTAATGGTTGATTACTTGGATAATATTTTACTCATGTTTGTGTATATAATTGTGTTTATATGTTAAATCCAAACTAGGAAGTGATTTTGCAAAATGAATGAAGTTTGTCAATTAGAAGGACCATGAATATTTGAATATCGAGACTTGGACATGAGGAAAGGCGGCTAAAGCTTTGAAGAAGAAATCTGGATAAAGTGGTTGGTTGGAAATAGTAATAAAGATGTGAAGGGATGTATGAAACATCGGAAGGTCGAAAAAAAACAAACGTAGCACCTAAATGTGGAGAGTGTTAGGAACTTGGAGCATAAAAATTTGGTAAAGAGATCTTCACATAACAAAATAATATACAGTAGAAAGATAATCGAATTTGAAATTCAATGCATAAAAAAATATCGCAATTTAGAGCTGTGGTTCAGAATTGGAGCTTGTGTCCCTAATTTCTAACGCACATAAATTTTGATCCACAACTTTGAACTGTGCTATATCTTTTTGCGTTGAACTTAAATTTCAATTATCTTCTAGTGAATATTATTTGCAATGGGAGATTTTATGTTCTAATTTTCTCACGTTCTCCGCACGTAAGTATCGCATTGTGCTTCTTCGACCTTCCAATGGTTGATTCATCCCTTCACATCTTCTTCGCTACTTCAAACCACCTTAGTTTATACGAATTTCCTCTTTGATATCTTAGTCGCATTTTCTCTTGTCCAAGCCTCAATTCTTTCCTTCTATAAAAATCACCTTCAAGTTGGAACTTAACCCGCAAACACAATATGATAATATATACACTAATATAAGCAGTAATTCGTCCAAATAATCAAATAAGATAATTTAAAATTTTAGATAAATGTGTAAAATACACTTCGATATAAGGCAATTAAAAAGGAAATGAGATAGGATATATAATTCCTTATTTTTTTAAGGAAAAAAAGGGAAGAAAAATACTGCGTCAATAATTGATTCACAAATAAACCGTTTTAATAATCAGCCACGCGAAATCGCACATCCTGTCCACGAGAGACACGTGATTTTCTGGGATGAGTACGAATAAATGTTAGGTGGGGGGCTAATGTTTGGTGGTAGGTGTACTTTTTCAGTAACAAAATAACTATTGTGGATCCAATCTAAAGTACAAGTGTACAAGACGACAATTAATTGCTGGCAAACTCGAACAAAAAGCATGTTAAAACTTAAGAGCGTGTTTGATTTTTTTAAAGAAAAACGTAATTTGAAATAATATTTTGATGGAATATATGTACATAAAAATAAGGAATGTATTTTGAATCTACGTGTAATATTATTTTATTTAAAAATATATGGTTAAAATAATATACAGAAAAATATATTAAAAAAGAAAAAATCAAACAAGGGTCCAGCCGTGTTGCAACATGAGAGTACAACTCAGAAAAAGCCAAAAAATTTAGTGTGTATCCTCCACCTAGGCCAAACAGGCATGTCATGTGAAATTAGGAGTCATTATCAAGTGGTTCCATCTGAATTTATTAAAAATCGGACTAAGACAAACAAATATTTTTGTACATCGAGTCATTTAATTCTTTGTACTTGTAGTAAATTAAATTGGACTAGAACTAGTCAGTTTCAATTCGCTTTTCTGACATTTAATTCTACAATCATCAGAAAAGGAAATTATAGCGACTAAAATGTAATAAAGCATTAATTATGTTAGTAACATACTGACTTGTACGTTTTACTAGATTGACATTGCAACCGCGAGTATAACTTAGAAAAAGCCACAATTACACTGTATCCTCCACTTGGTCCAAGCAGGCAAGTTACGTGATGTTAGGAGGCAACGTGAGGTTCGATCCGAATTTATAGAAAAATCGACTAAGATGTTCAAACAAAAAAAATTGTACATAGAGTCTAGGTTGGACATGGTTCGGAACTAGTTTCATGTATTTAGTAAGTGAAACCATCGGATCTAGATTTAATTATTTCGTTCGGTTCCGTTTCATAATTAAAAGAAAGGTGAAAATATTCAATATAAAAAGATTGAAAATAAAGAACAAGACAAATAGCGTAGCTATTGAGAGAGACAAACACGCAAATGCAGGAGCTCACAATAAATAATTTGAACACTAGTTATAAATTATAATGTTTACACATTGCATGTGAGAAATTATTGAAAATGAATGAGATGAAGTTTTTACCTTGATCAAAGTGGAGGAAATTCAATGAATGGGGCAGACAAGATGGTACGATGAAGAGAGGCATAGCCGCTCAACTTCGATTATATAAGAAATTGTAGAATGATTGAGAAAAACATAGGTCACTCAATTTTTATTTTGTGAAATTTGATTTACAAAGGTGGGTTTAGGTCAAAAACAAGAAAATAATATTTTGGGCTCAATTAATTAGTTGGTAAATGAAATAGGAAACTGATATTTTTTGGCTCAATCAATTAGTTGGCAAAATTATTTACAAAATTTAAATAAATTGAATTATTTTATTAAAAAAATTAAAAATTATAGAGATTCGATTTTTAGGTTCTTGGTCTAAAATCGAGAACCAAATCAGCCATCGGTTCTCAATTTGATACCCGTTTGGATATTTAACTTAAGAAAAATCGTTTGATTTGGTTCGATACGATTTGGATCCGGTTCAATCCAATTCGATTCGAGAGTTTTGTCAAACCTAGTTATTTAATTTTATTTACGGTTGTAAAATTAAATGGACTAGAATTGGTGGGTTCCAATGCCTTTTCTCATATTTGATTCTACAATAACCAAAAATGGAAATTACACCACGGAAATGTAATATAGCATTAATTATTGAGTAGCAAACTGACTTGTACCTTTACTAGATTGACTCTATTGCATGTTCACGTGTAGCTTTTGATCCTTATTATTTTTAAAATACGTTTTATATCCTATATTCAACAACATATTCTTCGATAAAATAATACTACACACAAATTCAAAATTTTCGTATTTTTTAACAACACATTCCCCGTCACAATATTTTTCCAAAATGCATTTTTCAAAAATAATGGGACTCAAACAGGTTCATAGCCTATGTCTGATTAAGTTTAAAAATTAAATTAAAATTAATTGTTAATTTTAACTCTATTTATCATGGAACCACAATTTTAAAATAAAATACTTCATTAATTTTTATTAAAATCTAAGTCAATCATGGACATAATGAAAATGGGTGGTTTTTGACTTTTGATTTGTTGACTGTTCATGCATTATTTCCAAAACTCAATGAATTAAAAAGCATCGAACAATCGTGCAACAAGGGAAAAAAAATGGATAAGAAGTAAGAACAGATGGTAATCACTAATATCATGAGTCAAATAAAAATAATTGTAAGTATTAAAAAATTAGATTGAATTTGGTATTCATTTCTAGGTACTTATATTGAAAAATCGGTCAATTCTCAATTTTAACAACTATATCAATAGAAACTTATGCAGAATCGGACCAAATCTATAAGTATATTGTGACGATTTATTTTCAAAAAAGCGTATCTGCATACTTACAAGTATCTACCGAAATACAATTGGACTATAACAAAATTACTTCTTGTAGTTGAAGGAGTTGGAGATAAAGAAGACTTTGGAGACAAACCGGACGGTCGATTAATCTCATTCTCGACTATTTCGATACATCTTACGAGAACATGTGTGGCTAAGAAGATGTTATCCAAAATTACATAATGAGAGGACATTGGTGGGGGGAATAATTTATAGTGATCCACTGGCTGACTTATGAGTCAAGGAAGAGATGAAGCAATATATGTGGAGGAAATAGATCAAAGTTCACTTTTATCTAAATTTGTTTTTAATGTGAAAAAAATATTGTAAACACTTAAAAGAGTCTTTAATATGATATAAGAAAAAACCGTATTTATTGGTTTTTAACCCATTTAGTCGATAGGTTGATTATTAACATTTAAATAGTAGTGTCACTGTTTGGTAAATATTTATAAAGCGTTTATAATCATTAAATCATATCATGTTTCATTTATCAATCACTTATCTCTATATGTTTACAAATTAAACTGTTTGTAAACACTTTGTTAACATGCATGTGGACCTCATCAAATCACGTAAATTTTGATTTTTAGACTTGGCCTTATTTGGTAAAAATTAAAATTCATGTTTTAATTTAAATTAAAGCCAATAACTAATTTCAATCACACGTTTTATGAGATCCACAACTTTTCAACCACACATTTCATAAACTTTTATCAAAATTTGCTAAAATTTGATTTTAATCTCCTCCAAACGGGGACTCCGTCCAAATTGGGAAAAAAAAAAAACCAATCAATTTCATAAAATTAGACACATGAGACCAAGTCCCGTGTAGCATAGATCAATTTCCAACTTTTGTAATATAAATCTTGTCTTCGTGCTGCCATCATTTGTTGCAAGAAATAAGTACATAAAAAAGTAACAAGAGGTGATGCTAAAGTTGTAGGTTACAAAAGGATTTAGTGCCATTAGTGTCATTTATTCTCAAATTAAAGGGAACCTTCTTATCCGATCCTAATAATGGAATTTGGATCAAATACACATAACCAATCGACTAATTGCTGGAAATTGGGCCAAACCATACCCATGTATCTAAATGTATTTTGTTTTCTGAGCATTCAAATGAGTATGTATTTCAGATGCTTCGTCGACTTGTCGTTGCAGGTATAAAATTCAATCAGGTTAGTGTATATTTTTTCTTAGAAAACATTTTATTTTCTCTCAAACTTCGTCATTTTCGTAATTTTGGCATAGCATATCCCATTTTTCTGCATAAGTCAAGTCGGAACATAAAATATAATGTACATCATGCTAGGCCTATACACATTGCAAGCTTTGCTTTTACGCCAAACTACACAAACTAGGTTGCAATTCTAACGATTCATTTTGTTGACCTCAAAACATGTGTCAACAGTATTCCAACCACCCCTCCTCCACATACACGTAGCACATTGGAACACCCTGTTAGGAGGCAAAAGTCACACGTCAATAAAAAAATTTGATTACCGTTTGCACTCCAACGGTCAAGTCAACGATCATACAAGAGAAAAAGAGAGTGGAAGAGTGGAAGAGTGGATTTGTATATGATTATAAATCATACCTTAATTATAAAATGAATCACACATATACACAGTGAAATGAAAATGACCGAGCATGAAACGGGTCAATCAAATCCCAAGATGCTAATATTTAATTAAATAGGCCTAATGAATTGAATGGTCAATGTCACGTTGACATATATAGAATTCCTTCCGTCTAAGCATGCCACATAATTTACAAGTGTAACACATTCTTTAAAAAAATTATTTTCACGTTTCCCTATAATTTTTTCTTTTTTCAATCACTCATTCTCCAAATTTAATTTTCAAATAATCTCTCGCACTGTAATGCATATCACGTGTCCATGTTCATATAAGTAACGATGCAACTATTAAGGGACTGCTTGGAAATTTCGGAGTACTAGTTATGAATTCTTTTTAAGTATCAATTTTGAGTGTTTATGAACTAATTGATTTTGAGTGGTTTTAATAGCCATTTTTAAAACAGTTCAACTCATGTTTGGTAGTTTATTATCCACCGATTCTCAAAAGTTTTTTGAAAGAATAAAATTATATATATACCACTTAGTGAACTTCAATTTATAATTTCTTGTATGATTTTATTTTTTACTTATAAGTATTTTTTTTACACATAGACATCCATTAATATTTTGTTTAAAAAGTTAAATAAAGTTTTATATTTACTTAAAATTCTTTTTTTACGCATAAGTAAATTTTAAAATTATAAGTTACTTTTGTCCTTTTAAATAATATTACATTACGGATAATTTTTTACTCATAAGTAATTTTTTATATTTATAAGTGAATTTTTGTCTTATTAGTAGTATTTTTACTTTATAAACAAATTTTCACATTTTTTTTCTATCTTAAAAGTAATTTTTTGCCTCATTTATAATTTTCTTAGTTAAATGTATTTTTATTTACAAGTTTTGAACAAATATGCTGATTGAAAATAATTATTTTATAGATAATAAAACTAGAAGAGAATCTGATAATGATCAAAATTTATTGATTTGGTGGGTTCAGTGAGATGGTAAAACATAGACTACATCTGTCTTCATTGATTTTTAAATTATTCAAAATCGGTGCTCAAAAAAATTAAGAAGGTCCGCCCTCGTAAACGTAAATGGTATCATCGATCAAAATTGATTTAAAAAATAAATAAAAATTTATATATATATATATATATTCACAAAATGCTCAAAATTCGTCCCCAAAGTCGCATTCACGATGCGCCAATCCCTTTCTAAAAACCTCAGCCTCAATTCACAGCCCAAAATTCGACACTACCTCACGCACCACCACCAAATGGGTGCTCTGAGACTCCCATCACTTACTTCTCTCTTCACCTCCTCTTCGTCCGCCGCCGCGATACCCCGTTGCCACATCCGCCTCCCTTTACGCCGCCTCTCTACGGCCAATTGTTCCGCACAAAGCAGCACCGCCGAGAAAGAACTATCGTCTACTTCCGAACTAGAAGGTCCTCCAAAGCTCAAAGTCCAGCAGGACAAAGACAGATTAATTACGCCTCGCTCGCAGGACTTCAGTGCATGGTACTTAGACATCATTTCGAATGCCGAGCTTGCTGATTACGGCCCGGTTCGGGGCACCATGGTTATTCGCCCCTACGGTTATGCCATTTGGGAAGCTATTCAGGTTGTTGAATTCTCTATTTTTAGTTTAATATTAGATTTTTTTGTTCCAATTTATGAGTATGTGATGTTCTTGGTTGTATTGATTCGTTGATGGCACAGGAATATTTGAATGTGAAGTTTAAAGGAACTGGTCATAGTAATATGTATTTCCCACAGGTGAGAGCATGCATACCTTTACAAAAATATATGGTTTAATTTTTGTCCATTGGGATTAAAGTATTTTGAATGGTATTTGGAGAAATCATATTAAGATGGTTTAGCTGTGAGTGATGAAGGATTTTGTATAATGATTCAATAATTTTTTGAAATTATTTTCTGAATATAACAGAAATGAAATTGGTTGGGCGGGTATGGAGTCCTGCTGTGAGTTTTTCCCTCCCTTTATTTGATCGGGGTGATCTTTCTTTAGTTCAGAGCTTTGGTTATATGCAGTTTTATTAAATAAACTAACGAGAAATTTGAAATTGATTATATCGACAAGGTTGATAACTTCTCCATTTCCAAAGTGTTCTGCGTACTAAGTTTATTATTAGACTCTCAAAAACCTGCATAGACGGGACAATGGACTATTTCAATGTTGAATAGCAGAACTTAATTTAAATATATGGATCTGCTTCTATTAAGTAGTCACTAATGACAGTTTTTGTGGATTGGTATTGAACTAATTATAACCTTCATTTGGATGCAGTTTATACCATATTCATTTATTGAGAAAGAAGCTAGCCATGTTGAGGGCTTTAGTCCAGAATTAGCGCTAGTAACAATTGGAGGAAAGGAGCTTGAAGAAAAGCTCGTGGTAACTACTTATCAGTTTTTCTATTTATTTTTGTTACCATCCTTTTTCTGTATGTTGGTCAAATTTCGGAATACGACCTGAGTTTCCATTTTGATTGTTGCACTTCTTGAGGTTCTGGCAGGTTAGGCCTACAAGTGAAACAATCGTGAATCACATGTTTACTCAGTGGATTCATAGCTACCGTGATCTCCCACTTATGATCAACCAGGTGTCTCTTCATCACATCACTTATTGTTTTCTCCACTTGGGGGGATATTGCCTGCTGATGTTTGTGGTTGTCACTTAATGCGTTCCAGTGGGCAAATGTCACAAGATGGGAAATGCGAACAAAACCATTTGTGAGGACTCTTGAATTTCTTTGGCAGGAGGGTCACACAGCTCATGCAACTCCAGAGGAAGCAGAAATGGAGGTTTGCTTTCTCTTTTACTTATAGGATACTTCTAGGGGTTCTTAGGTATTACATATGAATTTGATCAATTCATGCTGCTGAACTGCAGGCGTTACAGATGATTGATGTGTACACAAAATTTGCTTATGAGCAAGCTGCAATACCTGTTATTGCAGGTCGTAAGTCGAAAGTAGAGACGTTCGCAGGTGCTTCCAAGACCTATACAATTGAAGCAATGATGGGTGATCGGAAGGCTTTGCAGGCTGGAACAAGCCACAACCTTGGGCAGAATTTTTCCCGTGCATTTGGAACCCAGGTTGATGACAGATCCTATTAATAAATTCAGTGTATTGCCCCCATTATCTTACAACCTTAACCCATTTGTGTGCTTTTCTTCTTTCTCATTTGGATTTAACCTGTTACATTTACTAGTATGTCCTTAAACTTTGGACTGAAAGAATGCCTCTCTAAAATAACTTCCTGCTTCTTGTACTGAAGCTTTTTCTTCTATTAATCCCATGTAATGTGGATGTACCACGCGTGGTTCGTATCATTTCTTTAAATCTTTACAGTGGAACATTTAATAATAATATGATGAGGATATGATATGCTTGTTTTTTGCTTTATCTGTTATAAAGATTTAAGGGATGGGTTATATTTGATCCTTGCAGTCCTGAAATCTGGCAAACATTTGCAAATTATTATGCATAATGATAGCAGTACCCACCACTAACAACGATATCAACGCTTAACAACCTCTCCACCTTAACATGACTTCTTATCCGGGGAAAAAAATTCTAAAACCGTGTATGATATTAACAAAGATTTATAAGCTTCCTCGTTTTGATCTTTGAACCTTCTATCATCTAATATAGCCTATTTTCATTCTTTCTTTAGTGATTTATCATGGATGTTTTTTTCTTGATTTTACGTATGTAACGAGCTGATTATTGTCGAACTATAATAAGCCGCATGACTGTACAGTTCACAGATGAAAATGGACAAAGGGAACATGTATGGCAGACATCATGGGCAATAAGCACTAGATTTGTTGGTGGTATCATAATGACCCACGGGGATGATACTGGCCTAATGCTTCCTCCAAAGCTGGCACCCATGCAGGTATTTGAAGTTTTTCTCTGATTTCTCGTGACGAAATGTGTTGTTAATACTGTTGGATAACTTTTAGCTTGCTTCATAGTTCTGCGTATTATTTTCTCAATCATATGAAAAAGTTAGAAAACCGTTTGGCTGCTAATATTGTGCTGGATGTTAAAAATTACCGTGGTTGAACTTTTGGTTTATATGGAATAACGACAATGTTGTCAGTCATCATTATTGTATACATGTAAATTGAACGGTGGGAACTCTTTATGCCAAAAATCATGGGAACAACGAAAGATATGGATCAGATGTATCCATGAGATTTCTGGGGGATTTTGATATTATCTTCAAGAATTATTATGTTGTGGTTGGAAAATTTTCAAATTTAAGACTTGATTATTTCAAAATGCCTCTTTCATATCTTGATTTTTGCGATTAGTATGTGTAGCCCGATAAGTGATATTTTGTGTAGATACTGATAGAAAATTAATGAAGTCTAACTACAGAGCGCTTCCAGGTCATTATTGTTCCAATATGGAAGAAGGCAGATGAGAGGACAGGAGTACTTAACGCTGCCTCATCTGTGAAAGAAATTCTGCAAGCTGCAGGGATCAAGGTTAAGATTGATGACTCTGAGCAGAGAACACCTGGATGGAAATTCAACTTTTGGGAAATGAAGGTACTTATGTTCCCATTCAGTTCATATTGTGCTATTCTCTTTCTTTGAACCACCGCATATTGCCCCCACCCCCTCTCCCCGAAAAAATGGGGGATCCCTAAATTAGGGCTTTAGCCTTTTAGTTTTGCGTTAGACTTTTGGGTCTGATTACATGCAACGGTTCACCAATTTTTTGTAAAACTTTTGCGCTGCTTGATGCAATCCACTCGCATACATTTTGTTTGTGTGTACGAAGTGGGAATAGTGGCTTGTCAATGACTGATCACAAACTAACAGCAATAGATATACCACTTTCTTCTGCAGCTGTCTCATCATATCCTTTAGTATCATACTTAATACCAGAAATGAAACTGTCATAATATTGATATGCTTTCTTGTAGGGCGTTCCTCTTAGAATTGAGATTGGACCTCACGACGTTTCAAGTGGCAGTGTGGTTGTTTCTAGAAGAGATATTCCTGGGAAACAAGGGAAGGTTTTTGGTATATCCATGGAATCATCATCTTTGGTACCTTATGTTAAGGATAAGTTGGATGAGATCCAGTCTGTACTTCTGGGAACGGCAATGTCATTTCGAGATAGGTAAATTCTTCTCTGAAGCTGCTGTGTTAAAAGTTAAAGAAATATTATATATGCTGCTGCTCACGTGAAATTCTTTAATAAATCTTGATCTCTGGAATATGATAAATTTGAATGATATTCTATTAATAGATTTAAAACTGGGAAAACCTTGTAATTTGTGAACAAATTTGCATATTTTGAGTTATATTAATGTGAATGAACAAGGTGCTAAATAATTCTGAAGCGAAAGTTATTACTCTTTTGTTGGATGTGAATTCAACTGTATTCTAAAAAATACGCCAAGTTCTTCAATTTTTTGGAAATGACTTTGGCTTGGCTGTGCAGTTACTATTCTAAGTCTCAACCAGGTTTTTTTGTCATTCCCTTTTTATTATAAGCGTTGTCCTTCTATTTCATATTTTTCTTTTTTGAGTGTGTGCTCGCTCATGGTTTGGTACCTCCCCAACCCCAGATTTTGGTCGTTTCAGGGGAAGAAATTGGCTGATCACACGTAAAATGCTTCATGTACTGTGTTTAAGTTAGGACGCTAGTAACATGTGATCATTTGCGTATTCTGACTCTAAATTGTTATTCTCTAGTAACATTGTGGATGTGCGTTCTTATCCTGAGCTTAAAGATGCAATAGCTCAAGGCAAATGGGCAAGGGGACCCTGGTCAGCTAGGTTAGCCATTTTTCCTTTCTATTGAAGTTCTTTCCGTTTTGGAACAATTTGCCAAGTTCTTGTAAATCTAACACGTGCCTGATTCACCTGTGCAGTGACAGTGAAGAACTGAAGGTCAAAGAAGAAACCGGGGCAACCATTAGGTGTTTCCCTTTTGAACAGCCACAGGGGACGAAAAAGTGCTTGATGACTGGTAATCCAGCAGCAGAAGTAGCAATTTTTGCCAAATCTTACTAGTATCTTGATAAGAATGGCACGTTTGTATTACGGTACTCTTACCATCCCCTTTTCTAACATTTCCCCCCTAACTAAGCCGATTTTACATTTTCTTCTGTTGTGTTTACTCATTATTCATTTAAGTTAATTTTGAGAATAATTATACGATCTATTAGGTTGTACATTAAGTAAATTAACAGTTACTGTACATTGCAGCTTGATGAACGGTTGTATTGATTAAAAGAAATGCCACTGTGTTGGGCCCTCGAGGCGTATGGATGTTGACACTATAATTATTTACTGTCTATGATCGAACACTGTATATTTTTTTACTTTCTATGATAGAACATCTAACAGGACAGTGATCAAAATATAATATATAAGAATCTGGAGTAGGTCGGAAGAGAAAATTTGGCACATTGATTGGACAGTATTGGACACGATTTGTTTAAAAATTCGTTTAAGACACTATTGAAATAAAAATAAGTTGAGCTTTAACATGTTATCTAGGTTGTAAACGTGACATCTTTGGGCCCTAAGTATTCCAATATAAATGATCTAAAAATTTGATTCGAAGACATATTTTATGCTAATTGTTTCAAACAGAAATTAATTAGTTAATGTAACCAGTGTAAGAATGCTGCCAAACTGCAGAATTTTCCACAAATGAAAGGGAGGCAAAGAAAGAACTCCGCCTCGTCTCCTATTTACCAGTTAAAGCTGAAGGATTCGTAATGCAGGTGTTTCGCGAAGCCAGACGAACATATTTTAGCTACTTCTCGACTCATCTTCTTTGGACCGCTAACTAGAACTCCAGCATTTGATTCTTTACGTTCCATTAGTATGTCTGCACAAATGACAGTAGGCGTTAGCTCGTGAAATTTGTCTGGTATGTTGTATAAACAAAGACTTTAGCTTCTTTTTATATCGTAGCAGATTGTAGAAAAGAAAACCACTTACTTTTAAGGTTTGGCCTTTCTCCATGGTGTACTGTGGTAACTTGAGAGAAAGAATAGTGTGGAAGACCTTCCAACTCTCTATCAACGTCGGAAGACCACAACTCAGGTCTTGGAGATGCTGTCGGTATTGGGGCGTCTGCATTTTGGATCTGTCTCGACTCTTTGGAGTTTTGTTTCTTGTTCCAGAAGAAAGCTAGAGTTGCAATTATCACCATGGACATACATAAAAGTGACATATTGATCATTGATTTTGCATAGTATGGATATATCATATTGGTGTTATGATCGATGGGGTATATGTAGTACTGAGTAAGAATGCCAATCAGAATAAGAAAAATGACGAAGGTAGATGCAATTATTACTCCGAGCCAAAGCCAGGTGTTAGGGCCTAAAACAGCAGATACTGGTCTGTCTAAAGTGCTTGGCTTGAACCATATGCTCCGGTCGAGCTTCTGGCTGTCTGGTGAAGGACCCTTCTCCCTCGTTACGTAGGCTTGGATTTGTAATTGCAGTTGAGAAATGTCGTAACTTGTGCCTGAAATCGGAAGGAGAAACTCTAGCATTGCGAGATCTTCAGTTTTCTTGAATGCAGAGACGAGGAGTATTCTTGGGGTTTTAAAACTTCTTGTGTTTG
>CAIGRP010108288.1:0-14263 GCA_903798385.1 Fraxinus cuspidata | reverse complement strand
TATTATTACTCATGATGGTTGATCCGGGTTCAACGAATGAACAGCAAAATAACGAGGAATATGCTATTATAATCAAGATAAATGGATTTTGGGCCATAACTGAACGTAGATTTTTGACATGGTGAACTCTTCGTGTTTGTATATGCGTGTGAAGATGAAATCCAGGCCGGCGTTGGAATGAATTGAACTCTGTAGGCTTCAGCGATGGTCACTATGTACGTTTGTCGTTTGTGCGTTGATCCTCTCCTTTTTAAGGTTCAGACTAGTTTGACGCGATTGAACTATCTACAGTGTTATTCATTCATTAAGTGAGAAAATTGGCTAGGTTGGAGAAACGGTATCAACTTGAGTTATCAATGAATAACACGAAGTAAAATTCAGTGATCATTGAGATACATTTTAAAGTTCGGTTATTAAATAGTAACACTTAACATAGTTCATTGAGCATTGACATACATTTTTAAAGTTCGTTTATTAAGTGATAACAATTTCTTTTTCTCTCAAATCGATATCTGTGAAAGAGGAAACTAAAGAAAATGAAGGAAAGAAACTCAAATTCGAACATTTTTTGTACTTTTATTTAATTTTCTCTGTCAATTTATTTCAGTCTTCTACTGTCTTTTAGGCTTTTTATGTGAAAGTTGAGATATGGCGACTAACATCAGTTGATCCGAAAAATCGAACATACTTTTTCACCGTAAACAAATAGATCACAACAACAAAAGACCAGAAATAGTAACAAGAAATGATCAACGAACTAAATAATCCAACAATTTAAGTGAATGAAGTTGTAGTTATCGATGAAGGGGTTATACTAGCCCAGAATTTCATGACTTCCAAGTCATTCAAAATCAATTTAGCATTGTATATCCTCCATTTGGGCAGCAAAACTTTCAGTTGAAAACTAATATCATCTATTTTATTTCAAAATGGACATCAGCAAAAGTTCTTTATTTCAATTTATGGGTCCCTGGTTTTCCGTTTCCTCTTTTTTCCTTGTATTTTCTTTGGATTCTTCTTTCACGTAAGTCGATTTAAGGGACTTAATAATTAAATTTAAAAATTTATCTCAATGTTACTGAATTATGACAGGTCCTACTACTTAATAATTGAACATAAAAATATATTTCAATGATCACTGAATTATGCGTCGTGCTATCCATCCATCACCCAAAGTGCGGTTAAAAACTAAAAGTAAGAGAAAATTTTGAATTTACATGCAAAATATTTTTTTTGTAAGAATTTGTGAATGAAAATAAGTTTGAGAAAAAAATGTTTTATAAAAACTGTTGTCAAATATGTTCTAAAGTTAAAAGGTTTTAGGTGTATTCAATATAGATTTTTTAAGATTCTTTAAAAAGTATCGATGCATTCAATAGAAACTTTTATAAATTTTTAAAAATCGTATTCGATTAAAACTTTTTAAAAGTTTTTGCCAAGTAATGAGACTTCATAATGTTAATGATTTTTAAAGATTTTTACAAAAAAACTCTAGGGTAGTAAATTTATAAACAGGAAAGTATAAAAATAAAATCTCATAATTTGTCACTTATTCACCCTATGATTCTGGAAGATTTAATAATAATAATAATAATAATAATAATAATAATAAATAAAAATCTTTTGATATATATTTTTGTCATTTCAATATTTTTCTTTCATGTTCCCTTCTACATACCTTTGAGACAAGATTAAAAAATTAATATTTTCACTTCTACAGATTATATTTGCTCTATTTTCCTTTTTTTTTTCTCTTTTTTTATTGTTTCTCTTCATTTTCTATGAAAAAAAAATTAAATTGTAATTAAGAAATTCTTAAAACATTTTTCTATTTTAATTCATTTTTTATGTAAAAGATCAATTGTAACTAAATTTTATAAGATTTTATATAAAAAGAGACTAATCTGTAAATAAATTTTCGTATATTGATTGGTTACTTATTTTCTAAAGGTTTGACTTATTGATAATATTGAACAATAAATATTTTTTAATTTCTTTTATTAAAAAATATTGAAATGTTATATATATATTGATTATTTAATTATCAAATTAAGGTGACTTATTACTTTTTTTATTTTTTTAAAATTATATTTATTACACGGGGAGGGGGAGGGGGAGGGGGAGGGGGAGGGAGATAAGGATCTATCATCCACCTCCTATGTGCGAACTTTTCACCGAATATCTCTAAGAGATTCTATAAATATAAAAATGTTTTATATTTTAAAGAGTCATTTTTTAAAAATAAGTTTCAAAAGATTCTATAACTTAAGTTTTTTAAATAAACAGTGGATTTGACTCTCACTTTCTATTCTTAATTAATAAAAATTACAAATATCAATACTCTACAATTTAAATTACTCAAATCATATTTGAATTAATTGATAACTAACATATAAAAAAAATTATGTTAAATAAGAGATGAGGAAAAATCGATAAATGTTCATTGAAAAAAAGATAGAGCGTCAAAATATAGAGATTATTGGAGTATATAAAAAATTACTCTGTAAATTTAAAAATGCTTTCTATTATGAATAAAATACACTTTATAAATAGTCTCTTGAAGAGTATTTTGCATTTACACTAGATTCAATTGAATTCTATTTTAAATGAAAGTTTTTAAAAGTCATAAGAATTCTATTGGAGTATTTTCAATAGACTCTTTATTTTTAAAGAGTAAATTCTATAATTTAGAGAACAACTATAAGTTTAAAGAGTAAAAACTTTTAAATACTCCAACTGGTTCTTTATTTAACATTTAATTTTACTACTCTAAAGAAATATTTATTATTTTTTTCTATTTTTTATTTTCATTAGCTTCCCTTCAAATGTTATATTATTTTCCTCCATTGAAATAGTTTAATGTATTTAATTATAGATATTGGATTTAGAGAGTTAAATTCACTCTACAAATTAAAATGTTAATTTAAATAATCTTTTGGAACATAATTTTAAGGACTCACTTTTTAAAATAAAGATCATCTTATATTTAATGAGTCTCTTGTGTTATGAAAAGAGAGAATAAAAGTCAATAAACTTGTGTGTATTATAATAAGAACCAAAGTCCCATATTTATAGGAAATGATTAGGAATACAATGGTAATAATTTATAGAGCTGCAAGGGTACAATTGTTATTCACTAATAAACTTACCATTTACAACACTCTACTTGAATAACACATTACAAAACATATGCATTGTTAAAGCATTGTTTGATAAAAAAATCAACGGGACAAAAAAATCAAACGAAAGAAAAAGAGTACAATTATTTTCATGTATTAAAGATAAATATTGCATTATAAATACCTTGCTATGAAAAATTCAATGGGACAAAACCTAAGCGAAGGAAAAAGAGTAGAGCTACTCCATTTGATATTGATCACTAAAAGATTTTTAGTCGACGCATTCCAATTTTGTGAACTAATTTTTTGAATGTAAATGTTGGCCGTGCTTTTGAAAATGAATCGGTCACACTGTTACTTGAGCGAATTTGCTGACCATCGATGTCACCATTCTTCTGAAACTCATGTGTACGAAAGAATTTTAAAAAAATATGTTTAGTCATGTTGCCTTTGATATAGCTTCCTTTGAGTTATGCATTACATGCAGTATTGTCTTCATACAAAATTATTGGACTATCTTTTATTGAAGTTAATCCGCATGCTTGGATATGATGGGTCATATTCCTCAACCATATACATTTTCGGCCCCTTTCATAGATTACAATAATTTCAAAATGATTGGAGGATGTTGATGTCAATGATTACCTCACGAATCTTTATGATATAGCCGTTCCTTCACATCTAAACACATATCCTGTTTGTGATTTAAATTTATGTGGGTCAGAGAGATAACATGTATCTGCATATCCCACTAAAACAGACCATGAAATAAAATAATCACAAATTAATAGTACATTTCAAGTAAAGAAAAATGTGTTTAACACCATTCCAATGCCTTTGAGTTGGTGTAGAGTTATATCTTGCAAGGAGATTTATAGAAAAAGCTATGTCGGGTCAATTGTAGTTTGTAAGATAAGTTAATGCTCCAATTGTACAAGATATGGTACTTCAGAACCGAAAACCTTTTCTCCATTTTCAAGTGGAAGTAATGGATCATTTTTCACATGAAGTGATCAAACAATCATAGGTGATGTCTATGGATGTACATTATCCATATAAAAGCATTTTAAGACTTTTTCTGTGTGTGTAGATTGATGAACAAATAATCCTTCTAAAAATGTTCAATCTGCAACTCGAAACAGAATTTGGTTATTCCCAAGTTTTTCATCTCAAATTCATTTTTCAAATAATCTGTAATTTTGTTGAACTCTTTAGAAGCTTTAATTAAATTTAAATCATCAACATAAATTGTAACAATTGCAAATCCAACATTGGTTTTCAATATGAAAACACATGGACATATATCGTCATTTTTATAACCCTCCTTTAACAAATATTAGCTAAAGCAATAATATCACATGTGTCCGGATTATTTCAATCCATATAATGATCTTTGTAATTTAATTTAGAACATAGATTTTGGGCACGTGTCATTTGTTCTTGGCACTTTAAATCCTTCAAAGATATATATATATACGCGCGCGCGCGTGCACACACATACGTGTGTGATTCATACAAACATGTAGTTACTACATTCATAAGGAGCATATCGAGCATTTGTTAAGCAGTCAAACTAATTGAGAATCTAAAAGCGATGGTGTCCATTACAGTAGAATATGTTTCCTCGTAATCAATTCCTAATCTTTGTGAGAAATCTTAAGCTACGAGTCTAGTTTTGTATCTTATAATTTTATTATTTTCAATTATCTTTCGTACAAAAATACATTTGTATCCAACGGGGATTATATTTTCAGGTGTTCGAACTATGTGTCCAAACACTTTTCGTTACTTCTCATTTCTCTAAATGATTCAATTATGCCTCTATGACTTCTTTCCATTTTGACCAATTACTTCTATGTTGACAATCTTTAACAGACTAGTTCAAAATCTTCATTCCGCATAATAACAACATTAACGATGAAAATATTGTCTACAACAACATTATTTCGTTCCCATAATTTATGAGAACATATAATTTATTAAAATTTATAGTTCTTCAGAAACCATATTTTCAATATTTGATTATTCAATCTTTTCTAATGTTACTTCTTCTGAAATTTTTGGTTAGTTTTTTTCCTGTACCTTTCTTTTTCGAGGTACAAAGTTTTTGAATCAACTGATCGACTACGCTTTTGACGTATTTGAAACTCAATTTCTACAGCGGATTGTACTTCAGGGACATCAATTTTTACTGAAATATTTTCTGCTGGTATACATGACTTTGTCGTCTTTTGTGTCAACAAATACATCAAGTAATTGATTTGCAACCTTTTGCAAATAAATAGTTTTTTTCAACCTCTTACTCACATTGATTGTTGTAGGGATCAAAGTAAAATTGAGTCGTTTCTTTCCAATAAATTTTACCTTTTTTAGGATGTTGTTTTTCCTCTTCAAAAGTAGGGAAAGTCATTTCATCAAAATGATAATTTACAAAACGTACAGTAAATAAATCATCCGTTAAATGTTCAATATACCTATTAATATATGGTGAATCAAAACCCACATAAATCTCAATTCTTCGCTGAGAGCCAATTTTACTACATTGTGGGGGTGAAATAGGGACTTGGACAACACAATCAAAAACCATATGTGAGAAATATTAGATTCATGACCAAATGCCGTTGCAAATGTGAATATTGATGATAGGCAGTTGGTCTGATACGAACCAATGATACAACATATAATATGGCATGACCCCGAATAGAAGTTGGGAGTTTTGTTTTCATAAGTAGTGATCTAACAATAAGTTGTAAACATTTAATAAATGACCATGTTAAACTATTTTGTGTATAGATATACGCAATAGAATGTTCAATAACAATCCCAATTAACATGCTATAATCATTGAATGCTTGTGATTTAAATTCACTAATATTGTTAAGACGAATTGTCTTGATTGAGTAGTCGAAAAATTGATCTTGTAATTTTATAATTTGAGCAAGTAGTCTAACAAAAGTTACATCCCTAGTGGAAAGGGCAAACATGTGACCATCCAATAGAAGAATTAATTAATACCATAAATAACGAAATGGTCCACATGGTAAGTGCATTGGCCCACGTATATCTCCATAAATTATTTCCAAAATTAGAGATTTAATATTGACATTTGTAGTCGAATGTCTAATGGCTAACTTGCCTTGCGGACAAGCTACACATGGATAATCATTAGGTAAGATAATATTCTGATTTTTTAAAAAAATGTCCATGTGAGTTGTTTATTATTCGACGCATTATTATAGCTCTTGAATGCCCAAGTCGATTATGCTAAAAGTATAAAACTTTTAGGTCAACGAATTTTTGGTTCATGACAATATTTTATTTAACCATTTTTATAAATATATAATACATGCCATATGTGAGTGTATGAAGTTTTCTTTTATTTGCTTCTGGCCAGATATAAAAGAAATAATGTAAAGATATTCAACATTATTTTCTTATTTGCTTCTGGCCAGATATAAAAGAAATAATGTAACGATATTCAACATTATTTTCTTGCATCGTCTCACTGTGATATCTATTGTAGCAGATATCTTTAAAATTAAGCAATTTTCTTCTAACTTTGTTAGAATAAAGTGCATTGTTAATATATAATTTTGTATTATTTGATAAAATAATATAAGTTCTTCTGGAGCTTTCAACGATATCCGATGCACCTGCTATTGTATTAACATTATTTTCTGCTAATGTTAACTACAAAAAATATTTTTTGTCTTGAAAAATAGTATGTGCAGTTGCACTATCAACCAAACAGGTGTCTTGATAATCCATGAATTTATAAATATGACAAAATAGATATATTTTACAAAATTTGAATTAAAATTTAAAGGGTAAACATAATTCAATATTATGAAATTAACGATATATAATAAAGTTTCAAATTTTTTGTGAAAAGAATAAACATTTCAAATTGAGTTTCTAAAAGGAAATACTAAAATGTAAACTAATATATATATTCCATCACACTACTTCCAATCAAATGGTCAATATTTTGATTTGGATTTAATAATAAATCAAAGACATCCAAATGAATCACATCAATTAAACCATCATAATCAACAAAATTTATCTCGACCTTTCCCTTGATTAATTTTTGGTAGATCCAAAAGATATTTTTCCGTACGATGGGTAACATACTCAATGCAATTTCATTCCACATCTAAAATAATTTTCTTCGTGCTTTTTTTTTGGATGTGCAATTTTCGTTTGCTTTGTATCTTTTGAAATTGTTGCCTTGTTACTAATAGTTTTGTTGATTATTTTGTTCATGGTTTATTCAACGTGCACGTTCGCGTCCACGTCCACGTTCTTATCTTAATATTACATTTGTTTCAGCTAATGCAATACCATTTGCTTTAGACAATGGTACAGAACTAGTTAGACGTAATCAATGATTTTTCATCAACAGTTCATTATTTTGTTCAGCCACAAGTAGACAAGATATGAGTTTTGAGTACTTTTTGCAACCACTCTTACGATATTGTTACTGTAGGAGCACATTCAAGACGTGAAAAATAGAAAAAAAAAAAATTCTCCAACCTATCTTCATCAGTAGTTTTTCTCCACACAAGGTCAAATTTGAACAGTTCAAAATTGTACACGGTAACAGTTTTGAAGTCATGCAATCGAAGGTGCATCCACTCATAGCAAGCTTTGAGGAAGACTATAATCCTCTGAAGATCAAATCTTTCAGTTGATTTTTCTCGAAAAAACCTGTAGATCATTCTCAGTGACATATTCAATTTTCAATCCATCTGAATATGATGACGAAGAAGATGGGTGCTTTTGCGCAATCCTACAGAGATTTCTTGTTTCTTTCTTTTATTATCTTTTCCAGATCTTTTGAGACAAGATGTATATCAGCATCGAGTACTCATGACAAATAATTTTTGTCAGATATGTCAAGTACATCAAACTCAAGTTTTGTGATATTTGACTATTGATTAATTAGACAAGAAAACAAAAGAAAATACAATTAGTTTTGAAGAATGTAAGTAAACATTACATAATATTTAATCAAGTAGTCAATATTAACATGACATAGATTATGTATTTTCCTTCGAGGGTAAACACTAATTTAAAATAATATATTTTTGAAATATGTCATACTTCCATAGTACATTGCATCTTACTATTACTTTTTAAGAGCAATATATCAATATTATTTTGAAATATTGAGAATTATAATCTATATTATTTAGGAGCAAGTAATATTTTTCAAGAATATTTTTTAATTTGCGTATAATAGTATTTTATTGAAGAATGTGTATTTTAAAAATAAAAAAGAAAAAAAAATATTTTGAAAATAATGAAAATCAAACAAGGGCTAAGTAATAATTGGTTGAAGGGTTTTTTAACCTTTCTACTTTGTTAGGGACAATGTGGCCCTGGCAATGTAGCGGGGTTCTTGCTTGAATGAAGAACTTCATTTTTAATATTAAATTGACGCTTGATTATTAGGGAAGAAATAAGATTTCGAATTATTATTTATTTTTTGGGTTTAATTTCTCAAATTTCACTCTTTTAGTTTCTGGCATTTTAACTTATTGATCTTGTCAAAACCAGATTAAATTGGCCTGAGAAATTGGAAACGGCTCTAAACAAATATAGTTTATATGTGCTAAAAATTCTAAAAGTTAACACCCATTGAAATAAGATAAGAATTGTTTAGATCGATTTCACCCAAAAGTTTTTGTTTTTATTTTTTATTTTTACTTCGGTACAATTTGTTCGGCTTTCGACATGTGAGCTTTTACCTTTATTATTAGGTCAATAGTCGAGCTGACTTTAAAATATTGTTTTTGATGGACCCCTACCACATTAGAGTAGAGTTTGTTAATTACAAATGGCAAATTGTATTAATAGAACTTTAATTAATGGCGTCTTTTGACTATTTGCCAACTTACTTTATTTCTTCCAATCCCTTTTGTTGCTTTTTCGGAAAAGAAAATAAAAATGTTCCAATTCCAGTCCACTAAACTTGCTTTGTTTTCAATCAATCTAACCCCAATAATTTCTCACATTTTTTATTCCTAACCTCAATAAGTTGTGGTCAGCAGTAACTAATCAATTTTAAAATATGATTAAATTTGACGAGTAAAAGCAACCTAAAAGGTGCTATATAAGTAAACTTACAAAAGAATGCTACAAATAATTTTTGTCATCCTTTCGTGTCATTAAATAGATGTCATTTAAAAAATAAATAAATGGCCATATGAAACAAATAAATAAAACATAAGGAAAAATATGTTCCTATACCTCCATAAACTCTATTGTGCGTCGACGAACTCTTTATTGATATGGTTATTCTAAGCGACAAAAAATTATATTTAACGAATCTTATTACGTAGAACTTTAATAATTAGGAATGATATTAAATCAATTTTTATTTAAAAACTTAAGTCGTGAAAGAAATAATTGATTTGTTTATAGTTCTATTTTCAACAAATATAAAACATGTTAGTACTCAATAGAAGATAATTCGAAATTTGTTTTCCGAACTCCGAATCACAAGGATGCAAATCTAACAAATAATTATTTTTTGCATGAAAACACACGAACTTTTTGAAATTGGAAAACGGCATAACTCCAACTTATTCAAAATTTCTAGCGGAACTGAGTTTTTATACGAATAATCGGTAGCTGAATTTGATTTTGATCATTATTTTTATATCTATAATAGAATAAACAAAAGTCCGACTTTAAAATCTCGTGACACTGAGTTCCTCGAATCATTAACCTTTTATACATTAAATAAACACATCATTTAATTTAAAAACTACTTGGACATTAGTAATCAACTTGTTTGGGCAGGACCGGCCAGGAATTAAAAAAATTATATCTTATTTTCATCCTGGTTTAATTAATAAATTATTTTTTAATATATATTTTATTTTAAGATCAATTTCAAATGCAAAACATTATAAAAATAAAAATTAAAAATAATTCAAGGGGGGTTCGAAAAATTTGAAACGGTGAATATGTCCTCGTTACCCACCTCGTTTACTTACTTTTAAGGAGGTTTTCTAGCTCCATTCGGGATTAGACAATTTGGGAATTTTTATCATTTTTACAATTGACACGTTGGACATCTATTGAAGAAGTGAAAAGCAAAAAAATATTGAAATATTAAAAGTAAAAACGGGACATATAAAAATATTTGATAATTATAATGTGAGGGAAAAGTATATATGAAAATTTTGTAAGGACATAAATGAAAGTAAAATATTTGAAACTAAAAAGAGAAAATACAATAATAATTGAGAATGTAGTGCGCATCCGGGGAATCGAACCCCGGTCAGTACCGTGGGAGGGTACTATGATACCACTACACTAGATGCGCATGATTTTGGCACTAATTATATCAATTTATTATTGTGTCATTTAATTTTGGTTCAACATAGTGCTTGTTTGGTAAAGCTTAAAAATTATAATTTAACGTAATCAAACATACTTTTTATCCACATATTTTCACGATACTCACAACAAAGTATCCTCACATTAAGCAGGATTCACAGCTTATAATCATTTACATTTTATTTTATGTAATCTAAAGCATGCTAAATGTTTACATCTGAAGAAAAAAGAGAGTTTTTAAATTAAATATTTTTTTATTAATGAAAACGAATAAGTTATTCTTTTGGATTGTAAGCAATTTACTCTTGAAAACAATACTTTTTAAAGTTAATAAAAATAAATTATTCAAACATATTTCAAAATCTATGTATTTTTAGACAGCTAAACATGTACTTTTGTGTGTGTGTGTGTTTTACTTTTAGCATTGCTACAAAGTAAAATAGTAATAACTTAAGCTATAATCTCCATGTGTTTAGAGTCTGTTTAGTCACTCTATTTGATTTTTCACTAGTTGATTTTATTTACTTTCTATAGTTCATTCCTTAAATTCAGTTGGAATTTTGAACACTGATAACCTGGAAAAGCAGTTTTTCACGAATGGGCTTCGACTAGATCTAAATAGAAGTCTCTTGTATGACTTTTATACAATACAAGTATATATGCATCGAAGAGGGTTAAATCTGAATGAACTACTTTTCGAGTTTGGCTATGTACTTGTACTTAAACTTTGAAGTGGAGAGTGAATATGAAAGCGTAATCACAACCCAATTTTTTTTTTCTTTTTCACGAGAACGATAACAAGGAGCAAGGTGCAAGCACAAGAAATTTGACGTGAGAATTTTATTTTTCTTCAACTCTCAGTCAATTAGACTAGTTAAGATTATTTTTGTTTCTTTGACTTGACTAGAGGTGATCATGCTGTCCTGAATTCATTCTCTACATTTTTACTAGAATAGAGTATTGCATAGATTTCGTCATGAGAATTGGGGCCGGCCCTAGGCCGAAGCCAACTAGGCAATGGCCTAGAACCTTTTGGGGCCTAAAAAGACAAGGGCCAATTGAAATACTAATTACTAATAATTACTCAACCAAATGAATTAGTTTCTAAAAAAAATTATTTAACTATAATCTTCTTTGGACGATTTTAACTTAGTTTGACTTATCTAAATTTTTTTTCTCGAACTTAATATACATGATTAAATAAATTTTTTTTTCTCGAACTTAATATACATGATTAAACTGCCAAACGAGCTCAATGTTGTTACGTTAATATGGTCTAATTTGGAAAGTATTATTACCTATTAAGTAGTTTATTTTAATGCAGATAAAATAAAACTGATTCTTCCATGAATTTTTTTCTCCCTTTCTGGGTTTTCTCTGATCTACCAGAAATGATATTTTCGTGAGGGTCGAGGTAGGCATATCTTCTATGACTCTTTCTATATTAACTTTTGGTCGATAGTTCTATCGAATTTATTTGGTATTTCATTTATTAAACAATGGTATTTGATCGATTATTAAGTGGGATCAACCTATTTCATGTAGTCATAAGAACAGGTTCTACATGTTTTCATGGGTAAACACTGCTGCTGATGGAGAATACATGTTTAATCCAAACTGTGAGGAAACAAATAATTTTATTTGTCACCTGGAAAATTAGTATCCTTCACTGTTACCAATTAGGTTATTCAGATGCTCAAATGCAAATCTGGTTTCTTTTCTTCTCTCTTTGTTAAATCAGTTTAGGCAATGCGAATTGTTGCTTATTTGATGAGTTAATTGCCCAGTTGTGAAGGTCTTGAGAAGATGGGTAAACTTTCTTTACCCGCTTGTTTTCCGTCCTCTTCTGCCTGGGCTTAAGTAGCAGGTGACACATTCGTATGAAATGGAAGCTAAATTTACAAAAACCAGAAATTTGCAATAATAATCAAGTTTGTGATTAACTATTTGTCTGAGGTTTTTGTTCACTACAAGATTAGAAATGAAAAAGCTTCTCTTCATCTACTCTCTTTCATGTCTGGGATACACGTGCACATGGATATGTGTGTATGCGTGTTGTTTCTCTATTTAGTGGCATCTTCCTCTAGCAGAAGGTTTATTTCTCACTGCTTGAAGTTTAAGTAGGATGGGAGTATTAGCCTGTGAAAAATCATCGATAGAACTTACAATCTGCAAATGTCCATTGTGAACAAAGGTGCCTGCAATTGCATAAGTTCGACTCTGGTAACGTCTTTTTTAATCATGTTTCTTGGTACAGTTTCTGCAGGGGTAATTTCTGCTTGTGAAATTAATTGAATAACAAATAACAGGTGGTCAGAATTTGACAAATCGAGTTCAATGCTTTTTTAATACATTCAGAATATCAGTTATGTCAATGTTGTAAAATTACCTTTATTTAAGATTCAGCCATTATTTGACACACATTTTTTCAAAACTTATTTTCAGCAACACATCCTTCAATAAAATAATATTTTTCATCACATCAATAACTTTTCCTTATTTTTTAACCACATTTCCCATCGTATCACTATTTAAAATATATTCTTTTCTCAATAATATTCATCAAATACCCCCTCATTGATATTTTTGTCTACTTGGACATTTCGTATATTGTGTGACCTCATTAAGCTGTGACAACATCATTTAAGTAATATAATTGGCCTTTCAAGTGGCTGGCTATATGGCAAATAGAGAGTCTGTTTGAGTCCAATTTTTTGTCCAAAATGAACTTTTGAATAGTATTTTGATAAAGAACGCACAATTAATATACATTCTTTTTGTCATTTTGGAAAACTGTTTCTCAAAATAGAAAACTGAAAAATGCGTTTACTTTGAAATTTTTAGAATCTTTTTTTATAACTTCGGTATCCTGGAAGTGATGCATGCCTCAACATATTTCAAGGCATTCAACCGAGTGCATGGGATTGTTAATAGAAAACTAGGCCCTTTCTTCTCAAAATGGTTGTATATGTGGCTCATATAGAGTGGAAACAAGTTTACTGGATCAAAATGGCCGAAATGAAACCTTCTGAAATCTTGTCTATGCTTGAGGAGGCTGCGGGGACAAAAATGTATGAGACAAAAAAAAAAATAGAGGCTGCCCTGAAAACACTTGAGAAGAAGCAGAGCAAGGTGTATGAGATTGATAAGCTTCTTGATCATGAAATACTTCCTGTTTTATAGAAGTTGAGGAAAGAGAGAATGCAATACATGCATTATAAGAAAATGTGGGTTATTCACATTAAGCTGCACCGAGTGGAAAAGATTTTGAACTCGACTAGGCTGAGCAAGGTGCCCATTGATTAAGTACTTGTTTCTTCCACCAACCACAATCTGAATAATGAATGCTTACAGAACTTATGATAGCATATGTTGAATCAATGATATCAATTATTAAAAACAAAGGATGAGGTCAAGCCAATGTAAATGGACTAAGCAAAGCAGATTTCTACATATACATTCAGCCATAGCTTTTCTTTATTGCTATTTATAGAAATTCACTGCGTTGAGCAGTCATGAAATATTATATTGTAATCCATCCACAGACCCAAAAAAAAAAAAAAGACCAAACTGAAAAATGACTGCAGTAAAATGTTAACAACAATATTACCAATGCTAGAATTTTCAGAAAAAAATCGTTAGAAAGTATTTTCTGCTGCATGTTTAAATTTATTAAATCAAAAAACCTATATTGAGCTAGACAGCTACCTAAATTGAAATGAAAAGAGGAAATAGAAAACCTAAAATCAAATTAATGAAGCATAACTCAGCATTAGAAAATGCAAAAAGCT
>CAIGRP010108284.1:0-10074 GCA_903798385.1 Fraxinus cuspidata | reverse complement strand
ACACTTTGAGGAAGGTACTTTCTCAATTGGACTTCATAAGTTTGTGGAGGTTGAGGGATGTTGGACTACAAGTGCAGGAAGAAGAACATAAATAGGTGATTCTTGGATATCCACTTAGAAGAGATAATTGAAGAAGATCGGGAGTCTAGAATTTACAGTGGATCTTGGAAGCTACAGGAGGTAGATCGGGAGCTCTAGCAAGTTGGCTAGATAGTATCTACAGTAGCAGATCATGAGTCTGCAGGAATAACAGATCTTGGAGATTACATGAATTACAATAGCGGAACTAGTGGAATTTGTTAGGCTAGAAACATAGTGTAATCCATATTGTCTATAGTAGAGGTAACTGGCTTGGTCCCGGAGTTTTTACCTTGTTGGGTTTCTTCGTCATCATTTTGGTGTTCATTCTTTATTGCTTTCCATATTACAAACTGTGGTATTCAAACATTGGATAATTGAATTATATCCTTAATCATCTAGAAACTGTTAAAAAGTGACTTGTTGCTTTTAATAGAATAATTATGTGGCGTAAGGTTGAACTTAGTTAGTAAACAACGTATTTTCAAACTCAAAAACAGATTCTGTCCAATTTGGTTGTTTACATAATTTCAATTTTTACATGTGCATCATCTCTAAGGCTTGGAAAATTGATTTTAATAAGTGTTAGGTCATTAGAGAAAATTAGATGATGTTGACATTCATAATTAGATTAGGCAATAATAGAATTTATGGGATTGTTTTGGAGTACAATTGATAACTTGAAGTAATAGCATTATCTAATCTATTTTGGCATTAATGTTCATAGTAAGGGATTGTGTGTGTGTTAAGGTTATAGAATTGAGGATCCTGTTTAATATTAGATGGTAATACAGGTTGTCTTTCAACATTAGGTAAAAAAGGGACTTGACCTACATCCCATAGAAAGATCACACACGAAGGCAAAAGGTAAGTAAAAATTCATTTACAACTACAATACAAGAACATAGTATTCGTGAAACATTCTCTATAGAGTATTATTGTTACATTTATATGACCTTGATAAGGATACCATGGAATATCATATGATGGTCATGATGATTGAGCATGTAGCTTCGAAAAATATTGATTGAACATGCCATTCACGAGCATTTGCACACGCCATATGTCCATCGTTAAAAACATCTAGCATGCATGACATGATTGAAAAAATGAATTTACATTATTAAAAATTTTATTGACCAATACTAGGGCACCGAGGCATGTGATATCTTTTGGCGTCGCGAGTGAGACTTCTTGGGTGATCGTAAGGGTAGATAGGGGACATACCTTTGGGGATCACGGGAGGGTGGACCACTTGACTGTGCCTTTGTGATATTATGATTATGGACACCATGTATATGATACTTCTTGGGTGATCATAGGGATAGTTAGGGGGTACACTTCTAGTGGTCACAAGAGGATGGTCAACTCGATTGTGTCGATATCATATTGGCCATTTGATTATTGATTATTGGTATTTATATTGCGCAGAGCTCTATTCGGTGCATAGTAGGTGAGTCAAGGGTCTAATAAAAAGAAAAGATTTCAAATGAAGCTATTTCGATTTAACTTTGATGAATATTTGAATATGATGCATTTTAGCATGATGGTTCAAAGAAATGACATGGGTGCATATACTCATATTACTTATACCAATAGAATGCATGATCTTTACTTATTGGGCATTACCTTATGTAGTTCTTGAATTGTAGGTGAGCATAAAACTTCATGTAGGACATGACTAGCTATGAAGCTCTTACGGGATTCCAAAGTCTGATCTACATGGATGACGATCTGTAGGGTTATGTTGTGGGCTGTTGTTTTGGCCTTACAATCTGTTGTATTATATTTTTGGGGGTATTGTATTGTCTATGTATAACCTTTGAAATGGTATGGTTGATACTTTTGCAACCTAAATGTAAATATATTGAAATTTGGTTATATAGTATTTTGTTTTAATATGCTACATGAACATCATATGTGATTAGGTGAGGATATATAGGGACCTTATATTAAAAATGCTTATTTCATTTCATCTTTGAAAAGAAAAAAATATATATAATGTGCAATCGTACGCCTAGGTCGAGTTGTCAAATTTTTATTTCTATACATGTGAGTGTATAGTTATTAATATAAATGGGGTGCGACATAAATACACATAAACATAAGTAATTTTAAAATTAAATAGCAAATATTTAAATTATTAAAACTAAATTAAGCTAGATCGTAAATCCCAGCAATCAAAAGCTTAGCACATCTAAATACAAAGGCACAAAAGAGAAATGGTATGGATATCCATTACAAAATAAAGAAAATAAAGAATGAATACAAGATAATAGGTAGAAATCGTCCTTTAGATGTATTCTTGAGGTAATGAAATGGCTAATCGTGATTCTCCCTTCAAATCCTTCCACTTTGCTTAGTTTTTCCTCCATTTCCTTGCCTGTATCTCCTCTTCAAAACCACTTAAAAGGGATGAAAAAATAATGCCCAATAAAATGACTGAAAAATACTATTTAAATGCCCTAAAAAGAGCCCTAGAAGATGTCCAAAATGCCCTCAGAGTTACCCAGAATTTACAAAAAGATGGTAGAATTTTTGCCCCCGTAAATCGATGTGCATGCGCCACAAGGCGCTTGGGCATTTCGCAAATGCCCAAGAACTGAAGCATCCCGCTCGCGCGGGAGTCATCGTGCGCGTTTCCTTCAACTCTTTTTATGGCTTAGGTCCTCTATTAATGTACGTCGTGCTCTTCAACTTTGATCTTGTATATTTTAGTCCTAAAATTTTGACTTTTATTACAATCATGTCCTCGATAAATTGCATCCAAGTCCTTTAACTTTAAGCTCTTCTACACTTTGGTCCCCAACTTCATGTGTTCTGTACACTTTTAACCCTTTTCTCTTCATTTTGCATTGTTTTCCTTCAATTGGGGATTTTGATCAATAAAAGCAGTAATAACATGATTGTAAGTAGAATTTCACTTGATTATCCACATTAAGCTTATTTAGGCCTTCAATAAGTGTGTGAAAACACACTTATCAAGCACCTTAAACTTAAGTTCTTGCTTGTCTTGTGCAATATTATCTACTAGCACATCAAGCAACACGTGATAAAGATCAACAATATTAGCTTGCCAAAATATTCATGAGTGAAATTGTACAAACAATTCTCAAATATGCTTCCAAATAATACTATCAAAAGACATTTGAGCTTATCCAATATTTTATCGGTGTGTGTGCAGAATTACTTTCAATCATCACCTAGACTCAGAAAAAGTTACAAAGATGAGAAAAACATTTAAGATTGGTGTCAACCCGACCTTTAATGGTCATTTCTTTCCTTTTCCGCTCATAAAATTCACGTTCTGACGTAAATGTCATTCTTTTCATTCTCGAGATATTATTTATAGATTGCTCTCAAATCACTTATTTCTTTTACTTCTCTAATTTGATTATGTCTCATCAGAAATGTCAACAATCTATATATATGTGATGATTCTCCCTAAAGTTAGCTTTGACATTTAAGCTTATACAAAGTAATTCAACCAACTAATTATCTAAGTCCAAAAATTCAATTACAAATGCATAATTTCTTGCAAGTTTAACAATTAGCTTATGATTGACCTTACCTATTTAATCTTTCTTATTAACCTGTGTAGCGAGCTTTAGATTGATATCTCCATAATTTTTAAAGACCAAAGGATACCGAATTCTAAGATACACCTACAGACTTACTAACTCAAGTCAAACAAGCTAGGGAGTGAGGCATAGGATTAAAGTGTAATGCCCTTTTTGAGTAAGACAAAAATAAATGTGGGTATAGATACCTAAGATATGGTCATTACCTAGGTTATACTTGTTAGCAAAAGACACTCCACATAAATATAATCAACATGCATGAAATCAACATATTTTTAGATAATCTCCTTTAACGACTCGACCACCCTCAAATTTATCTCGCAACATGATTAAGTGAAAGATAAGAGAAAGTAGGATTGATAGGAATTTATATACAACTCACAGCCTAGTTCTACCAATTCAAAACTATCTCCATCAAACAATAATTTCCACACATAGACAACAATTATTCATGACTATTTTGCTCAAAATACTTAGGATCTTACATGGATAAGCATTTTTTAAAAAGAAAATTAGGCACAAATAGCATATTTGGTCATACTTTATGAATTAATAACAATTTTAAAAATCAAACCATCCTAAGCCGACAAACTATCTAACATGTCAAAACAAAATCATCATAAAATATGAAAAATAAAATATCACCCTAACCTGAATTACTCATTATCCTCAATGTATAAAAGACAACATAAAAGAAAATAGGTGTTTAATAAAACTTCTTTGATTGAATGGTTGTTAAAGGATACTCATAATGGGCTTGAGCTTGTGACCTTCTTGCCCACATCATTATTAATTCATCCCCAACTTATTGAGAGCCATGGGCACTAGGACTTCAAAAAATGACCTACAAAAAATGTATGATAAAAGTATTAAGCACATGTATGGTTTAAAAGTAAGAAAATTGGGTTGCCTCTCAACAAGCACTTGTTTAAAGTTTTTAGCTCAAATTTTAGGTATGATCATTTCGGGTTGGCGAGAAGAATATATGGCTTCTTCTTCTTCTTCTTTTTTTTTTTGAAATTTTGAAAAATCACATCCCAAATATGGCTTAACCTTTGCCCATTAACTTTGAAGTTCCCATTTTCCTCATAATATAGCTCGACCGCTCCATGTGGGAAGAGTTTAGCAATGGAGAAAGATCCTGACCATCTAGAGTGGAGTTTTTTAGGGAACAATCGGAGCTGAGAATTGTAAAGGTGAATTTGTAGTCCATCATAGAAATCATGAATCACAATGTTTTTATCATGCCATTTCTATGTCTTCTCTTTGTAAATTTAAGCATTCTCATAAGAATTGAGGCGGAGCTCGTCAAAGATCAATGCTTTGATTGCCCAATAGGGTGCTCAATTTCAACTGGAAAGTGGTATGATTTACCAAACATGAGATGGTATGGAAACATACCAATTGGGATTTTGAAGGCGGTGTGGTAGGCTCATAATGTATCGTCCAATTTTTTTTGGATAAATCTTTTCTCGAGGCATTCATCTTCAACTCAATAATCCTCTTCAATTTCCGATTCAAAATCTCAACTTGTTCACAATTTGTGGATGATAAGGAGTAGCTACCCTATGCTTCACTTTATACTTGATCTAAAGTTAGTCGAAGAGGCAAATACAAAAATATTTACATCCATCACTAGTGATAGATTAGGGAACACTATAGCACGAGAAGATATTTTTCTTTAAAAAAATTCACCACCACCCGAGCATCATTTGGGGCCAAAGCCACAATTTCTACCCACTATGAATTGGAGAATGATGAATGAAAAGGCCCCTTGAGGTATTCCCTGATGAAAAACTAATTCTTGCGAAAGAAGAACACATCTAATCAATCTCGGCTTGGCCTCTTTCTTTGTTAGCAAATATTTGAAGGTTGAGTCATCGGTATAGACAATTACCTTGGAGCCAACGAGATAAGACCAAACTTGTCAAAAGAAAACTCTACCGCTAGCATTTTTATCTTAGTATTGGTATAATTCAATTGATCTTCAGTCAAAGTCTGACTAGCTTAATATATGACATGTAAAATCTTGTCTCTCATTTGCTCCAATACTGCTCCAGCAGTATAATCGCTTGCATTGTACATAAGCTCTATGAGTTTTTTATTAAGAGCATTGAAAGTCCATAGATATTCTTGAGAGATATCAAATGGAATGTGCCTCACAATTAAGGAAGAAAGTGGCTTGATGATCTTAAAGAAATCCTCTATAAACTGCCATAAAACCTAACAATGTCCTAATAAGCTTCTTATGCCAAACATCGAGATTGGGGAGGTAATTTTTTAATGACTTGGATCTTGTCCTTGTCGACCTCAATCCCCTTATTTGAAATTTGGTGTCCAAGAACTATGCCTTCTTGAACCATAGAGTGACATTTTTCCTAATTAATCACCAAGTTCGTCTATTTACATCTTTTCAACACCATCCCTAAGTTTTTCAAGCAATCATCAAAATAAGTCCCAAATACTGAAAAGTAATCTATGAATACCTCAATAAATTTCTCTACCATGTAGGAGAAAATAGCTATCTTCCACTTTTGAAAAGTGGCTGGTGCATTGTAAAGACCAAAGGTTATCCTTTTATAAGTAAAAGTAGTATATGGGCATGTGAAATTTATTTTCACTTAACCCTTTAGGGCTATTGGAATTTGTTTATAGCCTGAATACCCATCAAATAAACAATGGTGACAATGATGTGCCATTGATTAAAAAGAGGAAAATTACAATTCCTAGTAGCATTGTTGAGCTTTCGGTAGTCAATGAATACTTTCTACCCGATCAAATGTCTTCTAGGGATGAGCTAGCTATATTCATTTATACCACTTGAACGGGACTAACCTGTGTACTATCCTAGATCAGATAAATAATGATCGTATCAAGCCATTTACCCAGTTTAGCTCTCATAACTTCTTTCATATTTGAAATCAACTGACGTTGATGCTCCACCAATGGCTTGAAGTAAATAATGAAGAACTAATACCCAAAAGTCCAAGATAGTCCATTCAATAGCCATTTTATGCTCCCTCAATAATTAGAGCAATTTTTTGTCCTCCAACTCATGCAATAAATTAGAAATAATAACCAAAAGTGTAGAAGAATCTCCAAATATTCATACCTCATATGAGAAGGAAAAGGCTTTTGATCAATAGTTGGTGTTTATTGAAGAGAATTCAATGGTTGTACGAGCTCTTTTTCGAGTCTTTGAAATATGGTGTCTTCTTGCAAGAATACGATGGCGTAGCCTCCAAATAATAAGCCATTTGGACAACATCAGAATCCCCATCTTCAATGCTTGAAGAGTGTTCAATACATTTTTCGAGTGGATCATTAAAAAACCCATGTGTTAAAGAATTGACCACCATATGATCAATTGCATCAACTCGAAAGTGTGAGTCGGATCCTGATGGGTACTTGATAGCCTTCAAGACATTGAAGGTGCTTTGCTCATCTTGAACTCAAAAAATTAATTGTTCCTTCTCCACATCAATTATGGCCAACATGTTAGCTAGAAATGTTATCCCCAAGATGATAAGGATATCGTGATCTTCCTCCATATCAAGAATAACAAAATTGGAGGAAGATGAATTTGTTCACTTTGACAAGGGCATCATCAATAACATCCCATGGATACTTGATGGATTTATTGGTCAATTGCAAAGATATGGTAGTTGCCTTGGCCTCTTCCAATCCCAATTTCTTGAAAATACACCAAGGCATCAAATTAATGCTAGCACTAATATCACATAAGCTTTACTAAAATTTAAATTACCAATAGTACATGGAATAGTAAAATTCCCTGGATTTTAATTTTGGGGGATAGCTTGTTTTGTAAAATGGCACTACACTTATCTATTAGCATCATCGTCTCATGTTCTTCAAGTTAACTTTTATTAGAAAGAATATCTTTCATGAATTTGGCATAACTTGGTATTTGAGCCAAATCATCGGCAAAAGGAATATTGATGTACAGTTTCTTGAATACCACAAAAAATTTGCCAAATTGATCATCAAACTTGTGCTTTTGAAGCCTTGATGGGAAGGGAATAGGAGGCATATAAGCTTTGACCAATGTTGGAGTTTTCATGTTTATGGTCTCGACTCACTTTTCTTAACCACTTTACCAATTTTAGGGTTTTTAAATTAGCCCTTTTTATACAATGAGTGCTTTGTCAAATTGAGCCATTGGATGTTTCACCATGATCTTGAGCAATTGCACCACTTCTTGTAATAATAGCTTGTATATTCTCTCTTAGATTAGTCTTGGTGTTGCTTGGAAAAGCTCATTGTTTAGCTATTTGACCTATTTGGTTCTCTAAGTTCTTTAAAGATGCATCACTGCATTCTTGATATTACAATTGATGATTTGCCAATTTAGTGATAGCCATTTCGTATCCTTTCTTTCTTCTCTTGTGGCCTCACATTTAGCACATTTGATTGTTTGAGGGATTAGGATTTTTTAGCCAATTTGGATTGTATGTTTGAGAATAAGGATTGTATCCCTGGCGTTGAAAATTTTGAGCATATGCTACTTGCTCTATGGATGCAAGGCCACTAGTCATCAATGGACAACTTGGAATAGGATGACTTGTTCTACATGAATCACAAATTGAAGAAGCTTGTACCATGTTGACGGGATGACAAGTAGAAGTGGAAGTAGAAAGCCTTTCTACTTTCTTTGGTAGTGAGTAAATCTTCGCTAGAAGTGAATAAGCTTCAATCTCATGCACTTCACTAATTTCCCTTTGTCAACCCTTATCTAGTGACATTGCACTTTGCTTACTCATGATTTCAAATAAGTTATATACCCGAATGCTCTTCCATTTGATTGACCCATCAGAAGATGAATCCATATTTGAACGGTAATGAGTCAAACTATCATAGAAGTAGTTAGCACGTGCTCCCATTGTAATCCCCATGATATGGTCGCTTTCTAAGTATGTCCTTGAACCTCTCCTAATTTCATGAAAACTCTCTAAATCAAATTGTTGGAAGGTGGTGATGTCATGCTTGAGTTCAACAACTCTAGCAAGTGGAAAGAATTTTGTAAAAAAATTTTGCGCAAACTCTACCCAACTAGTGATACTTTCTGAAGTCAAAGTATCAAGCCATCCTCTTCCTTTGTCCTTTTATGTACAAAAAACTATAAGTGTTATGCCCTAGGTCCAATCAACTTTGGGCATAAACACTTTTAATAAATAACTGACGCTTACTTATGGCAAGATCTATTATCTAATTGAATTAATGCTCTAATAAATTAAATAACAGAACTCGTAGATTTAAGTCTTTATAAATTGTTAATCACAAGGAGTTGTGATTGTGAGATACAAATTACATATGACTGAATCCTAAAATCGTCTGTGGTGCTAAATAATAATGAAACGAATATCGTTATTATGGATAAACCATCATGTGTGTCATTTCTTATTTGTAAAGTAAGTAGCTGATCTTACAAGATAAAATGTGGTGATACTTAAATGAACATGTGGATGTTTTATTATAGAACAAAACATTAGAGACCCGTTGGAGAGATTCTACATGGATAACTATTTGAGTGTCAGTTGTTAATCTCTAGTTCGGTGGTGGAATTGGTCCTTTGAGTTGAGGTCATCATAGTTCCTTATATGCGAACAGTCATACTTTGGTGATGTTGGATGTTGCTCTGACAAGAGTCGCTAATACGGCATCGTTCGGGTATATCAAGAATCATATGAAGGTTGTGAATGATCAATAAAGATTCGCCACTCTTAGATAGTAAAAAATTATGATCTACATTTCATTTAGTTAAGTTAATAATGAAATCCTTAGCCAAAGTGTACTCATAAGTCAAAAAGGAGTTTTTCGACTTATATTGACTTAATAGGGGGATGAAAGATATGATCGATAATTGAGATTGACATATATCTATATCTCGCAATTGATCTGAAGGAATTATAGTTTCATAGTAAACGAACAAGTATGGTTGTATCATACCACGTGACATTTTTTATCACATGTACTGCCTTGACACAATGTGACATGATCCAGGAGTCAAGCCCGACAAAGCCGAGCCCAGGACGAGACCCATTGANGTGACATGATCCAGGAGTCAAGCCCGACAAAGCCGAGCCCAGGACGAGACCCATTGATTATCGAAGGAGGCCCGATGACACGTTCGAAGGCAAGGCGGTGAAAGAGGCGATGGGATTACTTGCTCAAGCTATGGTGGATAAAGTGTCAAAGTTAACAAGTCAAGGAACAAGTTTCATGTTGGGCTACGAAGAAGAAACCAAATGGATCAACTCGGTTCAAGTAGCAAATGAGCAGCGTCGATGAAAAATGTGCATAATTTTCAGCTCGGGTGTCGAATTTTTGTCCATGAGTACAAATCGGAATCGTCATGAAATTTTGCACAAGGAAAAAGAGGAGTTCAAAGTAAAGC
>CAIGRP010108282.1:0-12953 GCA_903798385.1 Fraxinus cuspidata | reverse complement strand
CAACAACAACGACAATTCTTCATCTTTCTTTGCTTCAACATAATTAACTCTTTCTCCATTATTGGTGGTATCACTCCTACATTCGGAAGACCATATTTATGAAAGTGTAACATTGAACATTGGACTTGTCATACCTTCTTCCGCCACCTTTCTTGGAGCCATAGTTCCAACGGCCTCGTCTTCTCGATTGATTGCTTGATCCTTCATTATTAAAATTTTCTTTTCCATAATTTCTTTAATTACCACGACTATAATTTCCTTCATGACCGCGACTGCGACCAAGACCTCGACCACGAATTTGACCTCTTCCTTGAGATTGTCCTTGTTCTTTCTCTTGATCTCCCAAAGAGACNTGCGACCGGTACCACGACCTCGACCACGAAATTGATCTCTTCCTTGATATCGTCTTGCTCTTTCTCTTAATCTCCCTGACAAACCTTTGTTTGGAGAACTTGAGCCACCGACCGCCTTTCTTCTTCAATCTTTCTTCATATGCTTGCAAGGACCCCATGAGTTGATCTAGGGTCATGCTATCCATGTCATTCGACTCTTCAATGGTAGTAGTAACAAACTTAAGTTTTGAGTCAAGCGATCTAAGAATTTTCTCAATTATATGACTTTCTTCAATATTCTCCTCGTATTGCTTCATATGATTGACAATGGAGGACACTCTAGTGAAATAGTAAAAAACAGATTCCGACTCTTTCATGTGCAGAGATTCAAACTCTCCACGAAGGATTTGAAGGCGAACATTTTTTACCTTTTCAATTCCCTTGAAATTATTCTTTAGAATCTCCCAAGTTTCCTTAGATTTTGTTAAGGAAGCAACTTTTTCGAACATATCTTCATCTAAGCTCATGTGAATAATAGAGAGAGCGTGTTTATCTGGCTTGTGGTTCCTTTGCAAGACATTCCTTTGAGCTTGAATTAAAGTTTCTTCATTCTCTAGTTCATCATAGTCTTTCTCTACAACTTACCATGCATCCTATGAGCCAAGCAATGCCTTTATCCGTATGCTACAATGTCCATAATTTTCCTTTGTAAGTTTGGGAACAACAAAAAGAAATGAACTGTTCATCTTTTCAAGATGCTTTGATACCACTTTGTTGGAAATAAATAACTATGGGAAGAAAGGTTAGAGAGAAAACACGAGAATTTCTTTTTGTTGTTCCCAAACTTACAAAGGAAAAGGAACAACTGCAATAGTAAAGGAACAATTGCAGGTAAGAATTGCTTTTTGTTGTTCCTTTACAATATTATGGGAAGAATTTCTATTTGTTGTTCCTTTGAAACTATAGGTAAAGGAACAACTACAATAGTAACAGGACGATCGCAGCACCTATCCCTTGTTCCAACCGAGTGTCTACCCTCTAACCAAGGTATAGCATCACTTGGATCTCATAGAAAAATCGATTACAACTCGTGGATACTTGATATTGGGGCCCCCATCACATGACGTTTGATGCAAACGAATTTTCTCAACACTCATTGCCTCGACGAAGAAGCATTGCTAATGCAAATGGAATTGTTTCAACGATAACAAAGGCTGGAACTGTGATTTTTTCACCAGCCCTATCTCTATCTACCTTACTTGTGGCATCTCTCTCTCTCTCTCTCACAAACTTTTGTCAGTAATTCAAATTATACAAGAGCTAAATTTTGTTGTGCTAATTTATCCTATATTTTGTATTATTCAAGATATTCTTACGAAGGAGATTATTGAGCATGGTACTAAGAGAGGGAGGCTCTGCTATATGGAATATTTTAGTGTGGGTCGAGCGTACCATATACACCATCCGATCATCTTAAAGCTGAAAAGATTTGGCTTTGGCACCGTCGTTTAAGCTATCCTTCGTTTGGGTACTTGAAGCACTTGTTTGTTACATTATTTGTGGATTTATCAAGGTTATACTTTAAATGTAAAACTTATATTTTTGCTAAAAGTCATCGGGTGACTTATCCTTTAAGCATGAATAAGAGTGAAGTTCCTTTTGATTTAATTCATTCTGATGTGTAGTGTCCATCTCCAAAGCCGACATTATTTGATTTCCATTGGTTTGTGACATTTGTTGATAATTGTACTCAGCTGTTGAAAAATAAGGATGAGGTCTTTCCTATTTTTAAATCCTTTCACGAAATGGTCCAAACTCAATTCTCTACTAAAGCTCGAATCCTTCATTCTGACAATGGTGGAGAATATGTAAATCATCATTTTCGTAACTATTTTCATCATCATGACTTAATCCATGAAACCTCTTGCCCTCAGACTCTGCAGCAGAATGGTATTGCAGAATGAAAAATCGTCACATTCTTGAGACTACTAGGGCACTCTTTGGAGCTAATGTAACGAGTTGCTACTCGGCTGATGCAGTTTCCACCGCTGTCCATCTCACCAATTGAATGCTCTCCAAAGCTCTAGACTTTTCAGACTCCACTACTAGTCTTATCCACCTATGTCTCCTTACCGACTGTACTGATACTCACATCCCGCATTTTTGGTTGCATGGCATTTGTCACCTTTACAAGAATCAACGTACAAAACTTGACCCATGTTCTCATCGTTGCGTGTTCTTAGGATATGCTTTACATCGAAAAGGATATCGATGCTATGACCCCAGCACTAGACCTATGTGACTATGGATGTTACATTTCTCGAAACAGAGATGTTCTTCTCTCATGTAGCATTCAATTCTTTTATTTAGGGAGAGACACGAGATCAAGTGTGGAATTGGTTGAAATTTGACTGCTAGGATTTGATAATATGGAATCACCAATAGGGAATACTCCTCAAGAGGAGCCAAATACAGAATCAACGGAATCTCATAATATGTCTCCTGAAGCTGAACAAGCACACCCCCACTCTACAGTATCCAACTATCTATCTCCTAAGAATATTGTTGAAGTAAGTTCCCATGCAGCTAAACAAGCACATCCCCACTTTACAGTATCCAACGACCTATCTCCTGAGAATATTGCTGAGGTAAGCTCTCTTGTTACTCTTAACACTACCTATGTTGGATATAAGCTAACTTTCAGACAAATCGTGGAAAACCCCCGGATCGATATTCTCCTGATGTAGAAGAGCAAAGATCTAAATATCCAATTACTAATTATGTATCCTCAAATAGGCTTTCCAAACCTCTCAAGAACTTCGTCGATGAACTTTCCTTGAGCCATATTCCCACAAGTGTTTATGAGGCGTTAAATGACTTAAAGTGGGTTCAAGCTATAAAGGAAGAGATGGATCCACTATTGAAAAATAAGATATGGATTCTTGTTCCACTACTCGAAGGTCAAAGAACAGTAGGTTGTAAATGGGTGTTCTCCATCAAGTACAAAGCCGATGAATCCGTTGAAAGATATAAAGCGAGGCTAGTAGCCAATGGCTATACGCATACATACAGTGTTGACTACCAAGAAACTTTCTCTCCCATGGCCAAGCTGAATACAAGTAGAGTTTTACTATCCCTTACAGCCAATCTAGACTGGCCATTGAATCAATTTGATGTAAAAAATGCATTCCTCCATGGTGATCTTGAAGAAGAAATTTATATGGATATTCGTCCGGGATATACAACAACTTCAGAAGCTAAGGTTGTATGTAAGTTGCAACAAACCTTGTATGGCTTGAAACAGTCCCCTCAAGCTTGGTTTAGACAATTTAGTTTGGCAATGAAAAAATATGGCTTCCAATAGAGTAACTCTGACAGTACTTTTCTTGAAACATCAAAGAGATAAGGTGACATCATTGATAATCTATGTTGATGATATGATCATTACAGGAAATGAACTTGAAGTGATAGCAAGACTCCAAGAACAATTAACAATAGAGCTTGAGATGAAAAATCTAGGAGGCCTCAAATACTTTCTAGGAATTGAAGTGGCTAGATCCAAGAAGGGCATATTTCTTTCTCAACAAAAATATGTTCTAGACTTATTATCTGAGGTTGGACTATTGGACTATAAACCAGCAGACGCTCCAATAGTCCAAAATCACATACTTGGAGAATACCCAAATCAAATACCAACAAACAAAGGAAGGTACCAGAGGTTGGTTGGGAAACTTATTTATCAGTCACATACACCGCCGTATGTAATAAGTCAATTTATGCATTGCCCGAGTGAAGATCATATGAATGCAGTAATTCAGATCCTCTGATATCTAAAGTTTTCTCTAGGTAAAGGACTCATGTTCTCAAGAAATGATCACGTACAGGTTGAAGGTTATATAGCCCGAGTGAAGATCATATGAATGCAGTAGTTCAGATCCTCTGATATCTAAAGTTTTCTCTAGGTAAAGGACTCATGTTCTCAAGAAATGATCACGTACGGGTTGAAGGTTATATAGATGCAAATTGGGCACGAAACATTTCAGATAGAAAGTCAACCTCAGGCTACTTCACATTTGTTGGAGTAAATTTGATCACATGGAGAAGTAAGAAACAGAAAGTGGTGGCATTATCAAGTGCTGAAGCAGAGTTTCGTGGAATGGCTAAAGGTCTTTGTGAACTTCTCTAGCTCAAAAGATTACTGAATGAACTTGGTTTTGCTCCAAACAGTGAGATGAATTTATTTTGCGATAACAAATCAACTATTGATATTTCCCATAATTCTATTCAATATGATCGAACGAAACATTGTGGAAGTGGATCGACATTTCAGCAAACAAAATCTTGAGGCTAAGATAATCTGTTTTCCATTTAAAAAAACATTATACTAACAAAGGCAGTGTGCAGTAAAGTTTTCCACAACTTACTTGACAAGTTGGGCATCAGTGATTTATACGCACCAACTTGAGGGGAAGTGTTGGCGTGAGTTGCTCCTCCAAGCAATCAAAGAAGGATATTTATGAATCAAATGAGGATAATTTAGGATGTCCAGTCCTCAGTATAGGGTCAGCTGTCTACTTCTAATTAAATTAGGCAAATTGTTAGTGATTACCATGAAGTACTCAGCCAAATATAGTATACAGTTGTTGTTATATACTGTCAAGACTGTGTAAAGAAATGTAGAACAATTCAATTTTTCCCTGCAAATTAACAATTACATGCACATTTTGTTTCACTTGATAGTTTTAGTGTTTTTCATTATATGAACCTTTATAGGTATATCCAGGATGGTTGCAAAAAATATAAATAAAAACCAAGTAAACTTCTGGATTTACTGTCCCAACTACCAACTAAACATTATTTGCGGTAATTTTTTATTTTCCTTTCCCAGACATTACACAATAATTTCAGGTAACATATATTAAAACTCTAGGATTTACTTATCTAAAAATATATTAATTATTGTTAATTTGACTATATAACAAACCGTTTATCTTCCTCCATTTCTCAGTCAAAACTTACCTGTAAAATCATTACTCTATTAATCATTCAATAATCCATAATTGAAAATAGAGAAAAACAAAGGAAAGGAAGTTTAATCACTTCTATTTTTATAGAAGTTTTAATTTAGTTGTTATATGATCTCTATACATCTCTATAAAACAGTAAAAAAATGGAAAAGCTATTGATATTCTTAATTAGGAGGTCTAGAGATTAACTAAAAGGTGCAGATGGCAAGGGATTTTCTCATTCTTGCCGGGGGCGGGCCAACCAGAGAGAGCTGAGGGCACGGAGGCGATAGAAGTACTCCGCGATGGCCAGGAAACACCGTGCAGCTTGATGGGTGGTGAGGAGCTGGTGGAGCCGATGAAGGGTTTGGTGCCTCAGTTGATCAGCCTGTAAGTCAATTTAATTGTTATTTATTTTGAAAAAAATAATATGTACATTACAACTCATCAAGCATGAATGTTGACTATGGAGGTTTGGTTAATCAACCATGTAGACATTTCTACGTTGACATGAGTTAAATAAGAAAACTTGTGCTGCTATAATTCTTTCCAACTCTGATAATGATTGATTGGACTGTCTAGAGAAATTAGTTTATAAATATAAATTTGAAAATGAAGCATTTGAGAATGTGTGCGATGTGTGTTCACGTAATTTTTAGTTTTTAACTTTTTTCGCTGAAACTTTTTCCAGGCTTGGAGTCAAAAGTCCTATTTTTCCCAATCAAATAAATACTTTTGCAAAGTTCACTTTTCCACGGGCAAAACAAAACTCATAAATAACAATGAGCAGGGACTAGGATGAGACTATAGATCCCAATTGAAAAGAATACGGGCTTGTTTTCTCAATTCACATATGATCGATGATTTGGGGTGGTGTATTGTATCTCTTGACCCATGCCTCAAGAAATTTGCAGAAAATAAAATCTTAAAATATAAATAGAAAATCAAACGAAATGTTGCGAAGAGTGTGCGCACGCGACATGCACCGGAGTTTAGCTTCGTATTGTTGCATTTATATGCTGGGACACATAAGCACAGCGTTACATGTCAGATACATACACATACATCTAACTCATTTGTTACATGATTCACACGTACGTGATAAATGCTTAAAAATTGACAAAGGTGTTGTACTCATTTACATTCTTACCTTTCTAAACATTTGATAAAAAAAAAAAGAGGTGACATTAATGATAAGTATAAATGATGGAGGTCGATTATATACCATCTTATAAATGGAAGTGTATTTAGAATGTGGATGTTCTTGATCACGTAAATGAGAAGGAAAAATCAGTAAATATATTTTACTTAATAATCTTTTTTTTTTTGCTTATATATATGAAGGAAATAAATGAAGCTATTATTTCCTCCAAATTAATCTACAAATGGTGGGTGGTCTATTTGATCATTATATTTAGGTCAAACGGTTATGAAAATGACATAATGAACAAATATTGGCCTAATTAATATAACTACGAGAAAGACCCTTTCTTCTCGAATGTCATACATAGTTGTTGGAGTTGGAGCATGTATACCCTATAGCTCCTCTACTTAAAATCATGCGACCAATTTTTATATATGACATGGACAGGTTAGTTTCCAAATTTATTTTCCCTTAATGAAAATATTGTTACCATTGGAAACTTCAGTGTAATGAAAAGACTTTTACCTATGAAAATTCTTTACCTATGGAAATTCCGTTGGTAACTACCAGCGACCCTCAAAATAGTTGGATCATTTTCCGTTGGTGATGATTATAAGCAACGGATATTGTGGCTTCCTGAAGCCATGGTTTTTTGTAGTTTCATATTTGTCGTAGACAAATTTATTTATTTAAATTATATTTTCCTCACAGACCCGATCGAACTAATGCAATGGCGTGACTTATTTAGTGTGTACGTGCTCGAGAACATACCTGACGAACAAAACCTTCAATGGCGGAGAGTTTGTTGATGGCTAGAGCCATGGTGCTCACGAAGCTGTTCACATCCGGGGGCAGGTTGAGTGGATCACAAATTAGGGTATCTGAGAGAGAGTGATTCAGAGCTTCAAGCCCTTGTGAAAGGGCTTCTTCTGCCTCATATGTGGATTGCTGTAATCCACATATTCCCATCAGCTGTTGCTCTGTCAATGGTTCAACTTGGCCCGGGATAATCTACAATTATTGCACCAAACTAAACAAGGTTAGTTTAACCACCTTTATATGTATCTATATTTTTATATACAGAATTTGATTACATATGTAAGAGGTACAATATAAGAAGTACAATGGTTTGGAATTTTTATTTTTTTTGCTGTTCCTTTGGGGTCGACAAAAATTGAAACGAGATAGAGAAGATTAGCATGAGCCAGTCGAGAAATTGTTCAAGTGTTTGGTTCTAATTTATTTACTAAATACCAAAAAAAAAAAAAGGGTCTAGAAAGAAACATGAATTTTTTTTTGCATCAAATGACAGGGAATAAGGCGTGCAAGTCTCTCTCTCTCTCTCCAGAAACACACAACACGAAAGAATTGTACTACTAACAGACATGGCTTTATGGGTGAGATGGGAATAAAACCTATAAGGGAAAAGCACCATGACATCTTCATCGATACATATCATGAGATCTTCTCACAATTGTACAGACAACTTGCTATTAATCCATGCAATTAACATCTTATATACCTAACTCGTCAAGTATCTTATAGTCTAAAACTTAAATGCGTTTCTCCATGTGTAAGTCGGACAATGGAGAGTCTTTAACAGCGTCTTTTGACCACACTTTATACCACATTGAACTACACGAAATATCTCAGATCATTCACGTTCTTAATTAAGAACATAAAATCACTTAGAAAAATTATAATAGGCAAAATGCTCTATATAAAATAATCTTGCTAGGGTTTTTACAACTAGTTAAGGTTAATTTGGATGTAAGTACCTTGATGACTTCAGATGGTCGGAAACCTCCCATCCACATGAAACAACGTTCGGCCGGAGTCTTCCACATGCCGGAGAAAATGTGAAACACATCAGATTTGACAATCATACTCTTGAGGTTCATTAGATGATCATAGTGTGACAAGCAGTTGTCTACAAAAATTCGGAGCTCATTTTCGGGTAAATGATCATGCACTGCACTTCGTAGCTCCACCATTAGGCGGTGGTGCTCTTCAAGCCACCTTGCATACTCCATGTCGAACACTTAAGGCATACAAGTAAGCTTGATTAATTAATTGCAAATGAAACAAATTAAGTTTGTCGATAAGAAACAATATCATCAGGCCGCAAGCCCTCCTGTATTAATATTTTCTGCTTTCTTTTTTCGAGCATCAATAAATATTCAACCAATGTCGTAGTTCGGTAATAAAAAGGTTTCAATACCTGAGTTTATGTTTCCCATTGCAACAGGGACCTGACCTTGGTCTCCACCTGAATGAGAATTTCCACCTAAATAAATCCCCTAAAATAAATATATATATTAATTATCAACCGTATTGTCTATTAAAGATTAGCATAGTTAATTTATTAATCGTGAGATTAAGCGGAGGTAAAGAACAAGAATCTAAAATACTTGGGTTCTTGCTCTTTGAATTTCTTGTTCTAATTGAGTAAGCCTAATCCTACTTGACTCCAGCTGCTGAACATAAGCCTGTAACCAAAAATAAAAAATAAAATAAAATAAAATAAAATAAATTAACAAGTTCTTACAAATTAATTATAAATGCCTATCAAATTTCATACAGATTATCCCCTCCATCAACCTTTTTCCTAAGCCTGCTTTTCCTTGCTGCCTCCCTATTCTGAGCAAGCCTCCTCAGAACCTGCGTGCAAATGGAAATTAATTTCATATATATTATTTAAATATTTTATAAATTAATTTCTTAAAAAATAGATATAAGAATTTACCTTAGGATCTGGTGTTTTTGGTCCTTCTTGCTCTGAACTCGAGGTAGGTCCTTTGCGGTTTCCCCCACGCTGCCACGTCAAAGAAAAAGAAACACTTTTTAATCGAAACACCAGTGCAAATCTCTGTTTATATATACAAGATTCTACCAAATTGTTTTTGGACATTTAATTATGTGTATATTTTATGTCCTAACCTTAACTGCTTTGGCAGGTTGAACATCATTTGTAGGGTTGGACAACACCATGGATGGCTCTGATGATCTTTTGGAACCACTGGTAGCTGGTGAGAATTTTCCAGTGTTCTCCTACATAAAATAAAAAATAAAAAATTAACAATCCCATTAGCTGTAAATTATTAAAAAATATAATCGAACCCATTTTCGGGAAGATCAAATTTTTAACGGTTATGATTAAAACCTTTGTTTCCATTGTTGATGATGGCTCTACATGCATGGGCTGAGCAGGGAAAATGTTGAGTGTGTGTGGCGTCATCCCAGAATTCTCTGCACTCAGAGAAAATTACTTATAAGCATCAATGAAAGAAAATAATCATATTCGATTGACTGACACTGATAATAATGGAAGAAAAAGAAAGTGGAAAGGAAAGTTCATGCATTTTAAGCTCTCTGCAAAAGCAAACAGAAACTCAGTAAAGGAAAAGGTTGAAACGAAAATCAATCTTTGATTCGTACTCTCTTTTTAAGTACTATTAGATTTCGCAAGGAATTCATGTATAAAAAGTTTGTTACATGTCGTGGTCTATTATTCTTTAAACAAGAACCCATATGAAATCCAAAAACACAACCATTTTTTCTTCAAAACTGAAAAAAAAAAAAAATGGTTCCTTCTCAAAGGATCTGGTCAAAGAAAGTACAATCAGATTTTGATATGTCTGTTTAACGTACTTCCCTAATGACCCACCCAAGAGAATCTCAGCAAATTCACACAACCTTTGAGAAATAATTTCATTTTCCCTTAAAGGAGAAGTAATTTTGAGGGGAGAGGGGGGACAAAAAAGAACAGCATACTGGCACAAAAAGAAAGAGAGGGGTGGGGGAGGGAGGGAGATCTTTACGCCTTTGTTCTTTATCCTTTGACTGTTCTTGGCTATCAAGATAGAGGAAAAGGGCTTGATCTAATTCACGCAAATCATAAGCTCCACTATCTTTGCCTCTGCATATAAATCAACCGCCATATGATTAAGCATAAAAGTATCAAACTGAGCCAACAAGGAAAAAACAAGAGAACAGTCTATTGTCTAAAATTGAGAGAGAGAAAAAATCGTTTTGAGAATTTCCCTAAAAAATAAAAATAAAATTAGTGATGACTATTCAAGAAGAATAACAAAAAAAGATTACATGAAGTTGCAAGGAATGGCTGCTGATGATGCTGATTGCATCATTCCAAAAGAAATCTGATTATTCTGATGCTGATGATAAAATTCCTGAAAATTTTGTTCTTGTTCCAAGACTGCATGTGTGTTGAGGGTGTTATTGCCCTTACTTGACTCCATGTATGGAGCTCGAACAAGAAGCTTGCTTTCTTGCTCTATAGGGATTGTTTTCTCAACAATTGCACTTGAACTGCCTTGCTTTCCTCCCCTCTATAGATAAACCCCAGATCACCATAATCAATACATACAGACAGAGAGACAGATGACGACAAGTTTTAGAGAGAGAAGATAGAGAGAGACTGAGTCGGTTACAGTATAACAAGATGGGAGAGTCTTTACGAAAGCTATTTTGAGTGTATTTTCACCCTTTTGTTCTTCTCTCCAAAAATCAGCTGAGTTTCTGTAGAAAAGTCCAATTATTATTATTATTTTTTTTTCTTAATGAAATCCAAGTATAACTCTCTGCTATATTGTCTCTCTCTAAAGTATTTTCTTTTCTCTCTTTAGAACGGCTCCACTCGGGAAACCATTCAAGTCTTGAGGGAAAAACTGGTGCCAGTGTCCCAAGGAGAATCGTTTCCCAATTTTTTAATTTTTATTTTTTAAGAGTCGCGGTGGCGATTTTTCTTAATGGAAAAAGAGAAAAGAATACAACTAATGAGAATGGCTAGACGTGAAAAATGAAATAGTACTTATCTCAAACTAATGTGTGCATTGTTGGAAACTTGGAGATGAAAGAACAATTTTTAGAAGAAGAGAAAGATAATATTCAAGAGAACACTTGACTTTATTTCTTAACACTCCAAATTTGACTTGTGAAACTGATATAAATTACTAGCCTTTTAGAGGCTCACAAAAATTAAATTTAATCCAATAAATGTACTAGTTAGTAGTTATTAAATGCAAACTGATTTCCAAAATAATTCATGTATTTCCCAATTACATGAATAAACTAATACATTTATGTATGCATGATAACTCTAAAAGACTTGAATGAACTTGAACGAATAAATGGAGATTATATTTCTACTGCCCCTTAAACTTAATTTACTGTAACTCCAATCAAACTTCAAAAATGCATTAATCTTCAATGACTTGTTGAAAATGTATGTGATTTGGTCTTAAGACTTTACAAACTTCAATTCCATAAATTGTTTGTCAATAAAATATCGAACGAAATGATACTTTATGTCAATACACTTATTTCGATCATGAAAAAAATTGAATTCTAGTCCACCAACAATGACTTGACTTGTTATCAACCTAGTGGCGAACGAGCAGTGCACGCTGCTCCAGCGGCATCGTCACAACAATTGAGTGATAGTGCAAGTGCTACACAAATGGTATTGAGACACCGACTTTTGCCTGAACTCCTTTTTTCAATCGAAACTCTAATCCCAATGCAATTTTGATCCCTTCAATACCAATTCAATAAAACCCCAATTACCTAATAGAATTTGAATCACATTACAACATTTCTCATTGTAGCATTTCAAAGATGAAATATTGAGCCGGAATTAGGATTTTAATTAACATAAAAGTTCAGTTGTGATCTATGTTACATTGTGCGGAGATTCGGGGTTGAGTTTACAAGAAAATGTAAAAGAATGTATATACTTTTGAGACCTGATTTTATCCATGGAAACGATTCACATATGCCAATCTAGGTAAGAAAAACTTTACTATGCAAATGATTGTCATATTATGAGGATGCGTTTCAATGTATTTATAGACAAAAACATAAGAAAAAAAAAGTATCTACATCCAAAGAATTGGTTTAAAGTCATGAATGGAGGTAAGAATAACTTTATTAAACAAAAGTAGAGAATACAAACAACCTTCTTAAACTTGAACTCTTTACGAACATATTAGGGAATAATACAAATCAATAAACAACGCTCAAACAAAATCCAAACCAAAACTATGTGGTTTTATATCGTGAAAGAAATTCTTTACTAAGTAAATAGAGAGAATAGAATTGTACGCACATTCGTAATCAAATTGCATATATTAGTCGATGAATCTTTGGTGCTCATTCTTTTTTTTTTTTGACTCTTGTGGTGTTTGTTTCATCTCAATCTAGCGTTACAAACACAAAACACAGATTTAAATTGAGCTTTATTTACCATTTTTACCAAGTTCAAAACACTAGATTTTATTTCCTATTGTTGATAATATCATTTGATTACTCTAAGATTCGGGCTCAGTTAACAACCAAAACACCACCACAATGAACAACCAAGGCTCCAATGCAACAACCACCAACCGACGCCGCCCACAACCGGTTGCTTCACGATTTAACAGCCCACAAAGGGCTTGGGGATGCGGTTTG
>CAIGRP010108276.1:0-29179 GCA_903798385.1 Fraxinus cuspidata | reverse complement strand
TTGGACAGTAATATTAATTGCAAGTAGTACTCTTGGTGTAGTGATCAAGCATTGACAACAACTCATATCTAATAATAAACTCATCTTTGGATTGATTTATTAGTCACGTGAAAACTTTATAATTGTCACACATTCACCTTCACAAGTGTGCATGCAATTCTGCCAAATATTAACCTTCATTTGGGCCGGTTAATACCCGCATGTATAAGCACACACACAAACATCTAAACATCTTAAACAAACCAATCTATACAAGAGAGGTCACTTTGGTGACCTATTGTTTCAATTAGTTTATTTAAAATGCTAGACAATCTTAATTAAGTCCAAACTGGTTTCTTCCCACATTTAAAACCCACAAATGACACTCAAATTCAAGCCACAAAAAAATAGAGATCTGCAGCCCATCAGAATTAAGTCCAGAATGGCTTTACAGGGTTTCAGAAAAACAAGCCATTGTCATGTGTCTTCCATGATTAAAAATGGGATTAAAAAATTATTCAATTTCATGTGGCAGCCGCAAATAGTTAAACAAATGGAATTCATTCACAATTGAAATATGAAAATATGAATAAATTCACCAGTACCGCCACAATTATTAATCATATTCAATAGTTTTAATTCTCTCACACGACAGTCGTAAATTCTGACTTTAGATCCAAATATGCCACCAAAATCTTGATCCATTAATCATCATCATCATCATCATCATCATCATCATCATCATTATCAAATTCAACAATTGCTTAAATTGTTAAATTTGGAAACATCCAAAAATCCATATAAACATGCCAAATTCCAATTAATAACATGAAGGAAGATCAAATAACCCAAATTCAGAATTGCTAAAAACTTTATTTTTACAATTTCTCAAAGATTCAACAATAGAGTGGCTCTGATACCACTTGTTGGAATTGAAAAAGATTAAGTTTTCTATCAAAAATTTTATCAAACCCTTTCACATGCATATAAATCCTCCATGTTGTCAAAGAGAATATTAGAAGCGGAAGCATACCTTAATCCATAAATGAGATTACTTGAGCCGGTTATGATCTTCTAATTGATACGTAATTCCTTAAGAATTTTTCTTCGTTGATGGGAATGCAGAGAGATAGAAAATCCACGCTTAATTGGGAACCACGACCCATGATATATAACTGAATTAAGCAGTTATTATCTTTTAGTTCTTTTAAATTGGCCGCTTATACATCTAAAATAACCGTTCTGGTCTCTACACTTTATTTTCATGACATTTAATACCCATTAATCCAAAATTAATTGATCACTTTATTGACTAAGCTTTAAAATAGCCCCTCACATTTAATATATATACATGTGTGACCCTATACGTTGGAATGTTCGCCTTTTTCCTGCGACCTACCTTACCACTGCAACACTCTCACTAACTCTATCGACCAATTCCAACCTTACCTCAGATACCATCTAATGTATCATTCTATGGCCTTATCCCTTTGGGTTGTTGGAATTTATGAACACTATTATTACGTAGCATAGAAATTGGAATTGTTCAATTAAAGGGTCAGGTGGCGATATGTGTTGAGGACTCTCTCTCTCTCTCTCTCTCTCTCTCTCTCAATGTATAGAGATCTAATTTTGGGGAAGAAATGGTGTAGGAGACAAGTGGGTGGAGTTGGGTAGGGTATTCCTATTTTTTTTAAAAATAATTATTACCTGATTTATAAAATTGAAACTTGAAAACTAAGATTTGATGAAATTTTCTCTTAAAATAATAACTAAAAGAGAGTGGTCCAATAGCATAAATGAACGTTAACTGGGCTTATTCGAACTTTCAGCAAATTGAGCATTGCCTTGATACAAGTGAAACAGATCCATAGCCAAAATCCCAAGTCATGGAAATTGGAGGGGGGGGGGGGAGAACATGGGCCATACAGACAACTCTAGTTAATCCAGGGACTTTAGGCGAAAATAGGAAAGGGAATTGTATAAAAAATAACAATGAATAAATTTTATGGTGCAAATGATACCAAGATTTCGTCGCCGATAGTCAACAATATATTGCAGGTGATTATGATAGAAATCGATATTGTTAAATAATTTCAGATGAAATTATCCAAGTTGACACCATTGGTTATAACTAATGTACTTCTATCAATAATTACCAATGATTGTAAAGTCAATGATGTCGTTGACATTTACTGATGATGCTTACTATTATTTTATTTTCCATAATATTAAAGCCAAATAAATAATATTTTTAATTACTATTAGTGACATGGAAAATCTTCTAAATTAATATTTCACTTTTCTAATAAATTAAAATTAGTTTATAATATTAAATTAATTTTTTTATTTAACTACCTATATAATTTTTTGAAGATAATATTTTGTTAGGTCAAATTTGTAATTGGCAATGTCCAAATTAATTAATGGCAATTTTCGTATTCAGTATCATGAGTTGTTGAGTTATAGTTAAAGTCAAAACAAAAGTTATTAAGTTGTAATTGTAGTTAAAACAATTTTTTTATTGGACATCTACACATCTTTAATGAGTTTTTAGGCTACACCAAGAGAGGTCGATGCGGGGTGGTTAGGATTCCCCAACCATATATATATCATAAAAAATACCATAATACAGGAAATGACAGGGACAAAAACCTAACTTCCTAAAAGCAACAAATATCTAAATGCAACATGCAAGTAATAAATGAAGAAGTACTAATTCCTATACAATGAAAGAAACAAATGAAATCTAGACTATAAACCTGTGAAACTTGGCAGTCTATATCTGTTAATCTGCACAAGTGCCTGAATCTGGCATGGAAGGTCAAGTGGTCCATACTCTTGATAGCAGCGCTGGTTCCAACTCTAAAGCTAAAGATTCTGCAACCGGTTGTTCTCACTGTAAATGCTGGAAATAGTGTCTCGCTCGAAAGAAATGTGGTGTTTGATCTGTCTAAGTATGCCCTGAATCTTCCATGGTCTTCCATCTTGGTGATGCAGTGAATGATCACAATCGAATATGCCTCAATCCAAATGTTTGTAATACCAAGTCCTTTGGGAAGAAGAATCCCATCTAATATAGCTTAGAGTTCGACCTCCAAAATCAGGCAGGTACCATAAGATGTAGAGAATGCCCTAATCTAGTGTCCACCCTGGTCCAGGCACCATGCTTACCATAAGATGTAGAGTACGCCATATAACTAAAGCAAGTGGTGATGGGGGAAGGAGAGTCAAAGTGATGTGATCCATGATATGAGAGTAAGTCTGGACAAGGATCCATTAATCGTTGATGAAGGGCCTATGATTAGGTCGCGAGCAAAGCGGGTCAAAGAAGTAATAGGACTACTTGCTCAAACCACGGTAGACGAAACATTGATCACGACAAGCAAATGGATAAGTTTTATGTTGGGCATGTGAGTTGAAACGAAGTGGAGCAACTTGATTCAAGCAATGGACGGAAGGAACAACTTGATTCATTCATTGTAAAAACACATAATTTATTGAGAAATTAATTGAAAGGTATACGCTTTCTTCTTGTTCTTCATCGAACTAATTCTGAATTTATCAAGAATTAAGTTCTTATGGCCTTTATCAAATTAAGTAAGGTTCTTAAGTTTTGTGATCACGGGGTCAACATATTGTCGGCAATTATGTTGGTTTGATTCAATAATTTATTGGGTTGAGGTTTCAAACGTTGATTCTTGGCTTTCTTAGGTTGAATCAATCTTGTGTGAGTTTCGTACCTTCAATTGTTACGTGGGTTCCCATTGGTTGGTATCAAAACAAAGCTCCAAAAATCCAGGTTTTATCTTTTTTTTTTTTTTTGCCTTTTGCTTGAGTTTTGTTTTTCATTCTCCGTGTTCTTCGCGTTTTTCAATTTTTTTCATCTCTAATCCATAAAATTTCAAAATTTTTTTGTTTCCTAATTTAGCATCCAAATTAGTTTTGTTTCTTTTGTTGGTATTTAGTTGAATTTCCAAGCAAAATAAAGGGAAAAAAAACAAAAATTAGAAAATCTTCCATCAGCATACAATTTCATTTTTTTTTAGTAAAAAACAATTCCAAATTCAAAAGTTTCCAATTCGAATTCAATAAATACTTTCACTAATTTATCCTCAGCGTTTCATTCAAATTTCAAATTACTACCTTCTTGAATAATTCTAGATCACTTTCTTTACTCGATTCTTTATTTGGACTCCATAAAGGTTAAATTTTGATTGAGATCAAATTAATTTTTTGAAACTTTTGCAAGAAAGCATTAAGTGGAAAATGATAGAGTTGTGAGATTAATAGAGATAAAAAGCCAATTTGAGTGATACACGAGCATATACACGTAAGACAAATATTAAATTAGATTTAGAATGTTGGATAGAGATGAATCTACTTCAAGCATGAATAATAATCAAGTCAACAAGTTAGATGAGGTGAAAAGGTTCAAAAGGTTATTCGAGGATATGAAGAACAGATTAGATATGCAAGACACATTGCTTGCTAATTTACGTAGGGAACAACCTAGAGAAATTCTTAACTCAAGGAGTCAAGGAAGGCGGGATCATAGAGCGGATTTTGTTGGTGAATTTGAAGTGGATAGTGATATTAATGTGGATGCATTGGTGGATGTCGAATTGGACGAATGAGAGATAGATGAGTTAGGCATAAAATGAAGGGTAGAGAGCCTGTTGGAGATAGTGTTGATAGAAATATGTGCAATATCAAAAGGAAAATTCCGTCATTCAAAGGAATGAGTGATCTGAGGGCATACTTGGAGTGGAAAAAGAAAGTAGAGTTAACATTTGATTGCCACAACTATTTAGAGGAAAATAAGGTAAAGATTGCAGTACTTGAATTTACCGATTATGCTATCATTTGGTGGGATCAAGTAGTAAAATCTAGGAGGAGAAACCATGAAAGGCTTATTAATACATGGGAAGAATTAAAGGTTATCATGAAGAAGAGGTTCGTGTCTAATCATTATTATAGGAAGATTCATCAAAAATTGCAAAGTCTCTACCAAGGTTATCAGAGTGTGGAGGATTATCATAAGAAGATGGAGATTGCTACGATTAGAGCGAATGTGGAGGATGATAAGGAGGCCACCATGGCCCAATTTTTGAATGGTTTGAATAGATAGATAGCTAATGTGGTAAAGTTGCAACATTGTGTAGAGTTCGAAGACATGCTACATGTAACTATGAAAGTGGAAAGGAAAAATGAAGATAAAGGGGATAGCTAGATATACATCGAGTTCTTCGGGTTCTAACTCTTTTTGAAAACCGAAGTGAGATGATAATAGAAGTGATGAAGCTGTTTCAAGTAGTAAGACTAAACCACCAAGGGAAAATGAGGAAGTTGTTAGTAAAAGTACACCCAAAAAGGACTCCCAACCTGCTAGGACTCGAGATATCAAATGCTTTAGGTGTTAGGGATAGGGGCACATTGCTTTTTAATGTACAAACAAAAGGGCAATGATTTTGCATGACAATGGTGATGATATCCTACATTAGATTATGCTAATGAAGGAGATGGAATAGAGTACCCACTAGGAGGTGAGTTACTTATGGTGATGCGTACTCTTAATACACAAATTAAATTGAATAATGTGGAGCAGCAATGGGAAAACATCTTTCATACTAGATTCTATGTCAAAAATAAGGTATGTAGTTTGATTATTGATGGGGGTAGTTGTATTAGTATTGTTAATACTACACTTATTGAGAAATTAGGATTGACTACGATAGAACATCCTAGACCTTATTAATTGCAGTAGTTAGGGTATGTAGGTAAATTTTGGTGAATTTCTCAATTAAGAGGTATAGTGATGAAGTGATGTGTGATAGGTTTCTATGCATGCTTGGCGCATTTGTTGGGAAGATCCTGACAGTATGATAGGAAGGTTAAACATGATAGATTCGAGAATATGTACAACTTTGTAAAAGATGGGAGAAGAGTTGCTCTTGTACCATTAACACTACAACATACCTATAAAGACCAATTAAGATTGAGAGGTGAGGAAGCAAAGAAAAGCAAAAGAGAGAGAAAATAGTGAAATGGCTAATTGTGAGAAAAAAAAGAGTAGAACCACAAGAAAGAAAAGAAAGAGAGTCTATTTAGAGGAAAGAAAAATAAAAATGAGTTTCTATGCAAAAAAATGTGAGATTGAGAGGTCTTTATTGAAAACTAACAAATCCGTCCCTAGTTTGGATATTTCTTTAATGGGATACCACCCATTGAGTATCCAATTGATTCGTTGCAAATGGAGAATTTAATGACCATTGAAGGAGAAGCATTCAACTATGGCATGGTAAAGAATCAATACCCCATACATAGGTTAGATGATGGTCTAGCATGTAGTAATATTTTTCACATAGGGTATGTACTTTTACACATATTAATGCATCTAATATTTCTATGAGAGTAATAAGTCATTTTTAAGATGCATTCATAGGCAATCAATTACTAGTTAATAATATTCTAGTATGTTGCAAGAAATTAATTGAGTATGATATACATTTGGGGTGCATTGTTAGTGATTTGAGGCAGAGAATCTATATTTCAATCTTGAAGTCCTTAACTATTTTGGTTCAAATTTATGGAATATGTGGGAAACCAATTTAGTATCCTCTACTACTTGTACTACACTATTTGATATGGTTTAAAGTTTAAATCCATTAAATTTGTTTGGTTTAATTGCTTTAACTATTATTGTAAGTGGTAGTTTAAATAGAAAACAAGGGATTGAATAATATGCATCTCAAGGTAGCAAAAGGAAAATGCGTAAAGTATTTGAACCATGTGATTGGGTATTGGTGTTTAGGCAAAAATGGCTTGTTCGAATACAAAAGAGGTTAAGATTACATCCTAAAAGATATGTTCCATTCTACGTCATTGAAAAGATTGAAACCAATGGCTACAATTTGGATTTTCAAGGTAAGTTTATGATAATTTGCATTTTTGTTGTTTCTTATCTTTCTCTATTTGACATAGGTACAAATTCAAGGTCGAATCCTTTCGAAAATGGAGTGGATGTGTGATCCATGATACAAGAGTAAATTCGGGCAAGGATCCATTAATCGTTGAGGAAAGACCTATGACTAGGTCACGAGCAAAGAAAGTCAAATAAGCAATGGGACTACTTTCTCAAGCCACTGTGCACGAAATATTGATCGTTTCAAGCAAATGGACAAATTTCATATTGGGCATGGGAGATGAACGAAGTGGAGCAATTTGATTCAAGCAATGGACGGAGGATACGTAAGGAACTACTATGCGACCATATAGTTGTTCAAGGCATGCAGTCGCATGACCCTTTACCGAAAACCCAGTGGAGGGTTTCAATTGATTTATGCGGCCACATAGATTTACACTATGTAGCCGCATAGTATAAATCCGAACGCGAATTTTTCAAACGCTCAATCTTCTATTTTAGTTAAAACTCTTGTATTGTATATCTTTCATATCTTTTGAATATTAATTCCATTTTTAAGTAGGTTTTTATACTTTATGAATCATTCCATTCATTGTAAAAACACAATTTATTGAGAGATTAATTGAAAGACATATTGATTTCTTCTTCTTTTTTCATCGAACTAATTATGAACTTATCAAGAATTAAGTTCTTGTGGCGTACATCAAATTAAGTAATGTTCATAAGTTTTGTGATCACGAAGTCAACATATTTTCGGCGATTGGTTGGTTCTTTAATTCAATAATTTATTGGGTCAAGCTTTCAAACGTTGATTCTTGACTCTATTGGGTTGAATCAATCTTGTGTGAGTTTCATAATTTCATTTGCTACGTGGGTTGGCATCACAAAGAAATACCAAATAGGGGTGCTACAACCCAGTTTCTCTACTAATAATCTACATGTGTGAAGATAAAGAAATTATGCAATAATTTTTTCAGATGATCCGTCTAGGCTCCATGTGGGTCTCCTTGTACTTCGAATCATTTCTCTCCATCCATAGAAACTATTATATCAATAGAGGAATGATAGTGCGAATGTGGTCATAGAGTACGTACTATCCAGAATAACGCCATCTCTGGAACCTCTGTCTAACTCCCTCATCTGACTGGATAGGTATCTGAAAAATGTTCTTGAAATACTGCCAAACTGGTAAGAATTGGTGCTACCTGTAAAATTTGATGATGGTCTCAATCTCATAACAATAGACAGCGGGAAGCCATGACATCCAATCCTCCTCTGTATAATAACATCCATTGGAATCGGATCCTATAAGTCTCGAGCAGAAGAATAAAATAGTAGTAGGTAGAATGGTGCTCCATAGTAAGCGGTATGAGTCCTAAAGCTGTTGACCTAAGCGGACTATCTGTCATGCTAAGTTGGTAGCAAAGCTACCATCTGGTGTGCCCTTCCAATGAATACGATATGGGGCCTCTACACATGAAGAATGGCCCCGATCTTCACCGTTGTAAGTGGCGGAAGAGCATATAGTAACCGTCCAATATCCTACCCAGCGCCATAAAAAATACTGCACCTTCGAAGATGTGTGCTGACTATGTAAAAATAAGGACGCCTTGTAATGTCACCAATTTAACAATCATGCCTGAAGAATATTTGTTCGGTTCCAAAGTGCCATGCAATGTGTGGCTATGTCCGTGATCCAACTAACTTCAACCTCTTTCAAGTAGGAGAGGCTAAACGGGAAACATTTGGAAATTAAGGATGTCTCCCTACAATATTTGCTAAGTAAGAATTGAGTCCAAAGTGATCTCTGAGAACATAATAACCACCAAAGCTTTATGAAGAATGTATCAACCACATCACGTAGTCTCCTGAAGCCCAGTTTACCCTTACTAGTGGGAAGGCAAATCTCCTTCCAACTCTTCCACTGTAGTCGGCGTGCCCGTTCCTTAGAATCCCACAGGAACCGGGCAAAGATGCTCTCTAACTTTTTCAGTACAGCCTTGGGAGGACTCATATGTGGGAAGGCAAATCTCCTTCCAACTCTTCAAATGTAAACGGTGCGCCTAATCCTTGGAATCTCAGAGGAAACTGGTGAAAATTCTCTCAAGTTTCTTTAGTACATTCTTAGGAGGCTATATTATTCGAAGAAGATATAGTGGTATAGAGGAAAGGATTGACTTCAATAAAGTAATAATATATAGTCAAAACAGTTTGGGGTTGATAAAGTCCTAAAAGAAGTATAAGACATTCAAGAAGATCAAGACTCGAGATGTTGATCGCTTGTTGCCCGCTTATCGCGCTCTCGAGCACTCACAACAATTTATTCAATGTTCATTGGTAGCGACTTTTTCGCTTGAGTGGCGGGCTTGCCATTTGCTTGGTGCAATGAATGGCGCTAGAGCGGCGATAAGTCCGAGAACTGTTCAAATTCGTTTTTAATGCTAATTTTCAATCCTATTTCATCCCGAACACTATCCATTATAAATATACGACCCATGAAACGTCCCAAAGTGTATTGAATCATAATTTTTATTATATAAACTAATGAAACTTTCACACATGGGTTTAATATACAATTTGCTGCATTTAGGTTTAAAATAAGTTGTGTGGGAAAAAGTTCAATTTTTATTAGTCATATTTGTGTAAGTAAGCAAGTAACTATTTATATGATTGAGCTTTCAAGATTTTATGTTAATTCTCGAAAAACTGTTATCTCAAAAAGAAAAAAAAAATTTATTCTCTCATTACACGTGTTGCATAATTTTGCATAATTTGTTCATGTGTATTTTTGTTAACTCATTCATCTGCATGTTATTCATGATTATATTACTTATTCTCCTTTGTTATTCGTGACAAAAAAAAGGGGGAGTTAAGTATTTATTATAGGGGAGTTAAGTTTATGAGATAGAGGGAGAATTTGATATTTTGTTGATTTAGATATTTGACTTAGGGATAGTCATAGATACTATTGATTGTTGAAATTTTAATATTGATATTTTTTTTTAGTGTTTTGTAAATATTGATATTAGTCTTCTATTTTTATTTTTAAATTATTGATGCACGTAGTATTGTATGCTTTGGTATTACACACGTTTGACTCGCATTGTTTTATATGACTTGTTTTTTTTTTTTAATTGTCAGATTTCTCTTACTTTTCACGTGGAATTGTTTTCTTGTGTTTCAAGAAACAAGTTGACATGATGTTGAAGTAAATTTTGGAAATTAAGTCTTTCGGTAGTTTGTTGTTAGTTTGTTTTGATTTTGTCACGGAATGTTAAAGAGGAGTTTGTTAGGTCAAATTTGTGATTGGCAATATCTAAATTAGTTATTAACAACTTCTATAATCAAAATCATGAGTTGTTGAGTTATAATTAAAGTCAAAATAAAAGCTATTGAATTGTAACTGTAATCAAAATAGTTCGGGGTTGATAGAATCCTAAAAAGAGTTGAAAACATTCAAGAAGATAAAGATTCGAAATGTTGACCGCTCATTGCCCGCGTACAGAGCGCTCAAGCATTCACAGCCGTTCATTTGGCGTTCACGGCTACAACCTTCCCGCTCAAGTGGCGGGTTTGTCGCTCGCTTGGCGCTCAAGCAACTGTGGTTCAATGAACTATTCAAATTCAATTTTAATTCCTATTTCACCCCCAAACACTAAACATTATAAATATACAACTCGTGGTTCATTACAAAGTGTGTTGCATTCCATTATAGAGGTCACATTATTCAATATTCATCACAAACGTTGTTCCAACTTTGGTTAATCCATAAATTTAGTCAAGTGAACAAACTTTGAAGATCCAAAACATATTTTAGTACTTCTTATCTCAATTAACAGATCAAAAAATAGAAAGATTGTTGATCAAATACCAAAAAACCTACCTTCACCTATATGTCTTCATAATTCTAAAGTTGGAGAAAAATGCGCTAAGAGTTCCAGCGCTCCAGAATCAGTTCGCTTATTGTGATCCACGCGAAGAGAAAAGTAGCCTAGAGTTTTGGGAAGTGCGAGCATGCACAACTAAAGGAGTTCCTTGACGATTTACAAGTTAGATGGTCACAATAAGTTAAAATTAGTTGTATCTAAACTAATTGTAAGTTAATTTTTCCAGTGGATCATTTTCATAAGATTTGCCTAGAGGTTTTTTATTTCTGTGAAGGGTTCTTCAAAGAATTTTCCTCCATCATCAAATTCTTGATATTCTTTATTTTAATTTTATTGCTTGTGATCTTATTGTTTAAATTGCTTGATTAACACATATGTCTAATTGGATTAATTAAACTTAATCATCTAGATACATTAATAAGTGACTTGTTACTTCTTATTATTTTTATTCGCATTTGAGTCTAAATTATTCGGCTAATTAAACTTTCATATTTAATTTTTTTTATAGTTTTATTTACGATGCAATAAAAATATTAACATATTTAATTAAGAATGATGCTATCAACATGTTTAATTAAAAAATCAGCATTAATATTAAATTATTATTCATAGATTTTTCCGGTCTAATATTTAATTTTTATTTTATTAATAACTGCGATTTTTTTTGTAGTTTAATTAAACCTTATGTGTTTTTTAATTATTATAGAAAGAACAATATGATTCAAACATTTCAACGGAAAATTATTTGAAAAATTTTGAAAATTTTGGGATGTAACCTAAATATGGATCTTAGATAATTACGTCATTTGTCTAGCGGTTATTAGAGTGAGCTCTGGACCACAAATTTTCACGCGAAAAGAAAATTGGCATAAATAGCATTCATTGAGGCAGAGCAATGAATTTTAAAAGCCCTTCTTATTAAACTTCCACTCTTATCACCTATTCAAGCATATTTATCAAACATTGGAGGGAGGAAACTTTCCAGCCCCTTATCATCTCTGATACTCAGAATATTTAAAATGAAATAAAACTTCATCCAGTATTAGCCAAAACTTGTCATTCTCTTCTAATATATAAAAGGACAACTAATCGCAATAAAAAAAATAAAAGGAATAAGTATTTTTTTTTTTTTTTGAAGTTATTGAAATTAAGTATTTTGAGTCGAAAAAAACTATTAAAATAAAAATAATTTTTTGACTCATTCCGTGGAACATGTTACAGCTGAAACAAGGAAGAATTAAAATCTTAGATCAAAACACTATGTGTGGATGGTATAATGAGTCCAAACAAGAATTATTGAATATTGAACAACCAGTTTAGTTATTCACGATCAAGAAGTACTGAATTCTCTTTTAGATAGAATAGGGGTGGGCATGGTCTGGTTCGATTCGATTCTAAAGAGAACCGAACCAAACCCTGAAATTTTTGGGTATTTAGTAAATGAAACCGACTGGTTTAAATATAATTATGGAACCGTTCAAGTTCGATTCCACTCTATTTGGTTCGGCTCTATTTGGTTCCGGGATTATGTATAATAATTAAACTTTTTTTATATTACAACAATGCTACATTAATTCGACTTTGAGATACTCAATCTTAACTCTTACAAAATAACGAAGTTCAATCTCGTGATATCTTTTGCACCTCTCTTTATTGAATTTTTCATAGATTTGACTCTTAAATCACAGGAAGAGAACATAGATAGTTCACAATAATAGAACGATAGAAATGACACTACGATAGAATAAAAGATTTGAGTAAAATTTATATCAATTTGATTAAATTGGGATTGGCTGAAAACTAGAAATAGTAAAATTATATTTTGGGTTTGGACTAAATTAATTAATTAGCAATTTATTTACTAAAATAAAATAATTTAACTTATTCGTGATAGAAAATTAAAAAAATTAGGGAGATTCGGTTCCTGAAATTTTATTTCTTGATCTGTATCTTCAATTTTTTAAAACTTATAAAGTTCTTTTGTCAAACCCTGATCAATAAACTGACAAAATCCTTCAAATTGTATTTGATTAAATCTGGGTATTGTAGCCATTCCCTTATTTTCATCCCTGAGCATTTTGAATTTCCTATTTCTCAAAAAATCCAATATTGATCTGAGCATGAAAGCGCACAAAAATCTGGTATTTAAAATTTTTTACCTTAAACAAACGGTTTTTCACTTTTCCAAGTTGAGCAATTTATCGCCAAATTTTTTTTTTCCATACTCATCTTTCTTTAATGATTCTGAAATTTATACAGTGGTTATGAATTCATCCATGCACAACATGTCTATTTTTAATAATCAAACTAATCCCTATTAGTTCTTCAAATTGTTGAAAGAAGTTGCACGTGAACAGTACTTGGGTAGCACTGTCACAGCTTGAAGAACGACTCTTAACTATTTCTTCAGTCATCCAATGGAAGTGAGTTCAAGTCTCGCGGATAGCCAAATCATTAGGCTTGCAAACCAAACTAGCCGTTGCGAGGTGACTGTTTGAATTAGGGGGTTAGAAGCTGAGAAAGTTGGACACTGTACTGGCTTCACATCACAATAAAACAGCATAAACATGTAATCGAACAAAAAATTAGGTCTAAAAACCAAATAAACCTTGAGATCAGATACTATTCCAAGTTCCAAAACATTTAAACATGCAACTTAAAAATATACTAGCAGGTTACTCGGGTTTTTTTTTCTTTAGTCTTTGATCCTTGACCTTCTGATTGTTGTTAATCTAAAATTAATAATTTGAGAGGGTAAGTATTTCGAAAAATATGCAGTAAGATCCGTGCAGTTTAGTTCCCATATAATATTACACATAAAGCAATATAATCCATACACACATTTCATAGCTAGCAAACCATACGTGTGAACTGAAAGCTAATTACATATTTGATAATTGTACTCGAATCCGGAAGGAATCACATGTCTCAAATGAGTTTGCATATCTCGAATCCCAAAAGAGTTCGCATTAGCATATCATGTAAAGATTATGTAAAGCGTTAAATCAAGAGCAAAACCACCTATCAGAGCCATCATTAACCATTGGTCGTGAAATACGAGACATCTAAGTCATACGAGTAAGAGATAAACCACTCGCGCATGAGAATCTCACCTATTAACTTGAAATCTGAATTTTGAAAAATAAGATGCTAAGTATGAATTTGTTGAAAATAGCTCTGAAAGGCCTTGAATACTGTTCCCAACAATTCACGCAAGCAAGAAATACAGTCGTGTTGGTCCACAAATCATTGGAATTGCAGATTAATAACTGAATGTTATACACTTGGAAAGTTGTTGATGATATAATATAAAATTGATATCTTTTTTATAAGAAAAGTTAATTATCTAACTAAAATGATTAGCAAAACCATCATCCCATGTAATGGCAATTCATAAGCAAACAGCATTAAAGACAATTGAGAATCTTAAATTACAATATTTTTAAAAGAGTATTCATCAAGAAGATTAGTGGTCTGTGTGTATAATTATAGGTCTTTTTGTATAGAAAATCATCAAGAAGATATACAATTATCATATCTCTCTTATCAAGAGTCAATAGTTTTCATTAAATCGGCCCCAAAATTACCTGAATGCATGATCTTGACGAAGATGTATGCATACAAATAAGAAGACACAAAAGTAAAAATGAAAACTTTATCTATTGTTGAACATTTCATCAAGCAAAAAGCGCTGAGGCCACTCTCTCTTATGCCGTTTCTTCCATTGTCAATGGGAAAAAAGTTATGATCCAGAGTACAGGGAAATCGTCATTGAATGGACAATGAAAGGATTTATGGCAATGGCAATTAAACTTATTTTCATAGAAAAAGAAAGACTGGTAGATTGAAATAACAATCAGAATAGAACTCAATAATCTTTTTGCAGGTTTAGAATAAAACCGGTTTACGCTTGTTCAAATATCGAAGGATTCCATTGATATGAAAACTGAAAGAAATGTTGTGGACAAGAATGAAGAGTTTTAAATTTGTATACAAGTAAAAAATGGATAAAAGAAGAAGATTACTGCTAATTTGTACTTATTCTTGATAATTACTTTGAGAGAGATCACATGTCAAGTAATTTAGCTTCCTCCACTTGTCCTTTCTTAACAACAATTAATGGGAAGAAATGAGAAGAATATTCTCTAATGTTGATAATTCACCTTAAGAAAACCTCTATCATTGGAGATTAGGGAAAACGTATTCATATTTATCGAGAGTCATGTCCAATTCAATAGCATACAAGACCTCCAATTATATTTTGTTTAACCAAAATTGATGTCAACGTTCTCTATCAAGCAAAGCTGGTATTCTAGGGGACTAGGAGTACTCGCACGTCGACATATGGTTTAACAATATATTGTTCCTTCGTCATGAAGGCGACATTTGGGTCCCAAGTACACTGTTAATCACAAAATATTGATAATTATTGATTAGATATTAATAACAAACTTGGAATGAAAACATCTGAAAAGACAATAGGAAGGAAAGAGACTAATGAAACTTAAACTATAATAGAATTTTATAAAATATATAAGACCAATAGAGGAGTCTTTCCTCTATATTTTGTTCTTGTTTTGTGTCAAAGTCTAATCACCAAATTGGAATATTTCTGATATTAGAATTCAACAGCCTTAACTGCACTGCAAATACTATCAAGAAACAAGTTTGAGAATCTGAACTTATAATCTGATTAGGCCCCTCTCCAGATTAAAAAATATTAAGAATCTTAATTCAAAATTAATAATAGCTTATTTTCAGGAAAAAAAAAAAGAAATACGGGTAGGCCGAATTGAAATAACATCCAGAAAATAAGTCAATTATTCTCCATCAATCTTTATGCCGCTTATGTATAAAAAGGATACACACGTTTCACAAGAAGGAAAAATTCCACTGACATGAACAACTCATTGAAGGACAAGCATGAAGAGTTTTAAATTTGTCTATTACAAATAAAATTAGGTAACAGCAAAAATTTAATACTAATTTGTACTTATTCTTCATAAGCATCAATAGAGAATTAGATTTTTTTTTTTTTTTAATGTGAAAATGTTGTTCTTTCACCATGAAGGAGACCAGTGGGTCCCAAGTAGACTAATAATCACAAGATATTGATAATTATTAACTATATTAATAATATATTCGGCATGTAATTCTCCAAGAAGACTTCAAGAAGGAAAGAGGACTTCTCATGGAACTTTACCATCATAAAATTCTATTTAATATGAAGACAATAGAGGAGTCTTTCTTCTATATTTTATTCATGTTTTGTGTCAAAATCTATCACCAAATTGATATATATAAATGATACTTGACATTGGAACTCAACAGTCCTCAAATACAAAAAACAAAATGATGCAATCAGATGGATTTCTTCCCTCCTGGGAAACCTTTAACCTTACAGGCTCAAACCTTGATCAAAGCAAATTTTGTGATCCACAATTGGACTTCTTCATGGGGGATGATCTTGATTTTTCCCCTTCATTCAATTCACCTGTAGAATCCTCTGTGATTTCTTCTGACTCACATATTCCAATCATGTTTTATGATGAATACTTCGATCTACCAAATTTGGGCGATGAAATTCTGATGACTTCACCCATGGAGGGATTGGAGACTATTTCAAGGGGAGATATTGCAGACATCTGTGGATGGATAAATGAAAGAGAGTGTGAAGGAAATTTTTCGACACCAATCTCCATGGATGGAGAAGAATATAGTCCTTGTTTTTCATTGGAATCTAGTGAGAATTCAGTGGTGTTTCCTTTAAAAAACGGATCAGAAACATTGCCAGGAGTCATGGAAATAGACAGTGAATCGAGTCTCCATCACCTGATAAGGGCTTATGGAGAGGCGACAGAGAATGGACAGAATGAGCTTGCACAGGTGATTTTGAACTCCATAGAGGAGAAGAGCAATCCTCTAGGGAAGACAACGGAACGGCTGGCCTTCTATTTATTCCAGTCGAAAGAAAATCAAGGCGACTACCTGAGACAAGAATCAGTCAAGAATTTTAGCGAAGCGTTCAAGGCCTTCTACCAAGGCCTCCCGTATGGGAGATTTGCTCATTTCACCGCCAACTCGGCAATCCTAGACTCTATGCCGAATGATGCAGCAACACTGCATATAGTAGATTTTGATATTGGAGAAGGGATACAGTGGCCTCCGGTCATTGAGGCCATAAGTCGAACACATAAGGCTCTGAAATTGACATCGATAAAATCAGCTGATGAATTCAGCTTTCCTTGTTGGGATTTTGAGTGCACAAAAAGACAGCTCCAAGATCATGCCAGAGAATTCGGTCTGAAACTACAAATCGAAGAAAAGAGTGTTTCAGATCTAGCAAGTGAATTAACCAGGATGAAAAAGAGAGGACGAGGCAGAGAGTGGTTGGTGTTCAACTGCATGTTTAGACTTCCGCACATGGCTAGAATGAGGCGGAGGAGCCATGCCAAAGAGTTTCTAATGGTAGCCAAGGAAATACTAACCAGTTATGGAGCCTCTGCAGGTATGGTGACTCTTGGTAATGGAGAAACTGAGTTTTATTCAAGAGCTTGTTCAGGTTACAGTTCATTCTTCGATGAAATTTTGAAGCACTATCAAGCACTGTTCGAATCGTTAGAACAGAGTTTCTCAATTCCTCTAGCAGATGCAAGAACAGCCCTAGAGAGTCTTTTTCTAGCACCTCATACGAGCTCCCTTTCTTGGTTCCAAGATTGGGAGGAATTTACAGAATGTTCTGATCTTCGATTAGAAACCGGATTGGAGGGCAGGAAACTGAGCCAAGGAATCTTAGTCGAAGCTAAACAGATCGTAAACCAAATAGGGAATTCTTACACGGCGAGAATCGATGGACAGAGAGAAAATGAGATGGTGTTGGAATGGAAGGGCACACCTCTGGTAAAAGTTTCCTCTTGGATGTGAAGAAGAAACTAGAAATCATTAAAAAGGAAAAATACTAACCCTCTCTTGAGGAAGTTGCTATATATTCAGATTCTTTGTTTTAGTTCTAGTCTCTTACTGATAAATCATGTAAAATATGTTGTACAAACATGAGAAGAGAACAAATAATATATCTAGCTTAATTCACAAAACAAGTTATGTGGGAATTCAAGGTTCCGGTACTATAGATTGGACAAGACTGAACACGATAATAAATAAAATTTCAGTTTCTTTACTTTCTTGTATCATCCAAACTTCGCACACAAGCATGCTATATTGATGACAGCATACCCACATATTGGCAATAACAAGCATGCTAATAACAGCCTCACGGAGCTTATCCTTGAAACCCTTTGCAATGCAAACTACCTTAGAGTAACTCCAAGCCAGGGGCTGGTGCAGCCGATGGACAAGATAGCTGATGCATGGCAAGGGGTGAGTCCTGACCAGTCTTGGTGTACCGTGGCGTGTTGGTGCATCATGGCCGAGTCCTCACTATTAAGATTTGGGATTTTATCTTAAATGATTAACTTTATTAAGAGTAGTAGTCTAAACTCTTAACTGTTGGTATATATTTTCAACTTTATTCGATATGTGATTTACACTTTAACACTGACAAGACTCTGTTTTCTGTTTTATTTCCTCAATCATTCCAATGTTTGCTTAATTAGCCCGATCTGTTCCTTAATCTTTATAGACTGCTTAAGCTCCTGTTTGAGCCACAAAATTTTCATTCTCATTCTTCTACTTATTTTCAACCACACATTCTTCAATAAAATAATATTTTTCATCACATCAATAACTTTTCGTTCTTTTTCAATCATACATTATCCATCAATCTACTATTCCAAAATATATTCTTCCAAACTAATGTGCCTCAAACACACCCTAAATTTGTTTCCTTATTCATTCATGACTTTTTGTTAGGGTTTCGTAACAATATTTGTAAATTATAATTATAGATAGACTTTGAATATAAAAAAAAAACTGCACATTGAGAGTATCTCTCCCAAAACTTATATGGGTTGTTACTTGATTGTCGTGATTGAGGTTTTATCTATTTTTTCACTGCATCGGTTGGTATCATAGCTGTGTCTACATTCTTGAAGATGGTTCAAGGGTTTCATGGTAAAGGAAGTGTGGTGCCCAGGCATATGATGGGAATTGTGAAGACAAATTAACCTTGATTCGTTAGTCCATTGAAGCTTTAGTCCTGCAAGTCGAAGATATTGCGTTTTAGCAACAAGACTTGAACCAACAATTGCAAGACGTGTGAGATGCATGGGGTGGGGGTTGTGATTCGAGGAGGTGCGTCTACTGAAATCAACGCAATGATGCTTCTTCATACAAAGGCAACGATGGTGCTCCATGCTAGGGTTGAATCCGAGCATGGAGGCGAGTAAGATTGGTCGTCTGACAATGATGCAGTTCAAATTATAACCCGTTTGTACTTTTTATTCTTTTTTTTTTTTTTAAGATTATGTATATAGACTGTATTGCCTTTATTAAGTTCATGTTTCATAATTTTTAATTTATTTTATGATTTGTTACATGATAATTTTCAACCATACATTCACACAATAAAATATTTTACACATATAAAAAAAAAAATCCATACCTTAACCCCATATTTCCTAAAAATCACTATTTAAAATTCTTTTTTTTTTTTAACCAAAATGATTGTCAAAAAGTCTCCAAATTCGTCAAATGGAGGTTGACGAAAATTTGGTCAACCAAAGGTCTTTTGTACGTAGAGTTTAACTCACTCAACGCCATTTAAAGGACTGTGTAGTACAATTATGTCAAATATATCTTTCTGAAATAAATATTGAGTCACATGTGAATTGTTCAATTACTCTTTTATCTGCAAATGTGTAATATATGAACAATAAAGCTACATGTACAAATAGAGTGATAAAAATTATTGACAAAATGTCAATTGTCATCCCTGTTGTGGGCGCCTTCGTCACCCCCTTTATACAAGTAACCTGACCCTTATAGGAATTGGGTCCAACAATAATGATTCTCTCAAAATACAGAAGTTCTTTCTATGTATATATTTATTATTTATTAAGAGGTTTAAAATGAAGATCCTACGATGAGAAAGTTCGAATCTTGGGAGATTATTTTTTAAAGATTTGAGGTATCTACTGCAAATTTACCTGAATCAATTGAGTGCATTGAAAACTAGCGCTTCAGATTTCTGATAGGGAAAGCTACAGTAGAAGACCCTCCGCGTCTTCGCCTTTCAACACTCCGTCTAGGTGTTCAATTCTTGCCGATAAGCTTGAGCATTAGGAGAGTTCCCACTCAGTGAAGACATGAAATTGTTAAAGGTACTATACTATAGTTATTTTTCTTTTTTTTTTTTTAATTTCATTATTCTTTTGTTAAATTTATATTTAGCTGAATGTCTTCAATGAATCGTGTCAAATGTAAATTTTCTATGGCTGTTAAATTTATTCAATAAATCAAGATTTATCAATTTTAATTAATTTACGGAAAATCTATAGCGGTATTAATGGATATCTTTAGTGGTATTTATTTGCCATATAAATATTACATATTTGTAAATTTCCCTTGGACAGATAGAGGGAGGGAAGGGTCGAATTGAACTAGGGTTTTCAAATGCAAAGCTTTCGTATACTCTGAATCTTTAAACAAACTCTATTTCTTACCCAAATTTTGAATTTTTTCGGTTTTATTTTATTTTATTTTTTTAAATGGATAGCCATTTATTGGTATTCACAATGTGAAACATAAACTTGCAGGTAAAATGAAATCAGTTTATATATCTGTTTCTAATTTTCAAGCAACTTTTCTTCCTCAAGTTCTAATTTTTTTAATTTTTTTTTTTAGTTTCGCATAGTTAATTACGGGGAGAACGGAGAGAAAGAATGGTTCTTCTTTTCTCAAAGGGATATAAAATATGAAAATGAGAAAATACTAAATCGTGGATATTGGCGCAATACGTGATGATGTAACCATCATAGAGAATGCAGAATGGTGAAACTCTTGGGTTTTGAAAGACTCTTCGAGATAAGGGAAATAACCCTCCACCAGATTGTTGCAGATGACCCAAAGGTAAATAATTTTTTTCTTCTAATTATATGATATTTTCCTAGTATGTTTATCAAACTAATAAATTAGAATCCTGAGAATTTTAGAAATTCTGAATTAAAATATCATGAATCAAGGAAGATTTAACTAATATGCTTATCATCCAGTATTAAGAATAAGATGACTTTAATTCATCTATACTCTAATTTCTGAATACTATGAAATTTAGTAAGTTATTTATATTGTTTTTGTCCACCTAAAAATCCTCTTGGAAGAAAGAGATGTTGAACATATTATTTCCCACTTCTACATATGAGTTGAATTATTTCCTTATTTCTAATTATCATCATGTATATGTATAGAGACTATGCTTATTGTGCTTTAAATTACAAATAGAACCATAAATTTACTCATTTTTGAGATTGCTTTATTTAATGTGAAAAATGCAGCCTTATAATAGGGATGACTGCCAATCCCTTGCTTGGGTTCTTCGAATAGTTTGTATGCTTTTCATTTTTCCCTTTGTATTGAGGTTTTATTATATTCCTCTTCTTTATTAAGACACTTTTAGTTAAGATCTTTTACTACTTGCAAGTGACAAGATCAAAATATAGTGAGAATCTATTATTTTTTAGCCATGAAATAGAAACATCGCCTTTTAAACAGAGGATTTCTTTGATGAACTGAAACGCAATGCAGCTGGAATTCAGGAAATTTCAGCTCTTTATTCCATTTAACCTCTAATGCTCGTACTCTTCGAAATAGTCTTAGTATCTGTGTTGGACACGACAGGACACGATATGAGTATGAGTATGGAGTGTCGGATCCTCTAAGTTTCTACCAGACACTTTGTCATTTTTGCTTCTTTTTCTTCCTTTTCCTTTTCTTCTTCCCCTTTTTGTTATCTAAAAACCTAGTGTTGTCGCCGAGAGGGTGGAGAAAGACGGAGGCGCTTGGTTTTACCTTTTTTTCTTTTTTCTTTTCTTTCTATTTTCTTCTTTTTTCCTTCTTTCTCTCTCTGTATTGGTTGTTTAGGGTTTTGTTTGTATAAAATGAAAATGAGTTTCATATGGTACTACTTAGTGCTCTACTAAGTCCAAATTGCAATCAAATTTCTCATTTTCTATTTTATATAACATTTAGTAATTCTCATAATTGAATACTAAACATAAAATTCTATTTTATTCGTTTTAAACCTTTATTCAATATCAACTTCCTTCTTTGTGAATAATTGATTTTGGTTTATTCAAAATGATATGTTGGATTAGTAAAAAAATTAAAGTTTAAAAGATGTACCCACGTACGCGTGTCCGAAATTGGACTTTTTTAACAATATCCCTGTATCCTACATATTAGAAAATAAAATATCAGATACTTAAATACATACCCATACTCGAGTTCGAGCATCATAGCTTTGAACCAGTTGCAGAAACTTCGTTCTTTGCCTAAAACAGTGTGGTCTAATTTTATCGTCAAGATGAAGGGGAAAATCTTGAAAGGAAAATCATGGATTCAAGTGTTATACGAAGAAAAACAGAACGCATGACATCGAAATATCCATTTTTGTTGTTACATACCTTTTAATATGGGGGCTGCAGTGATTAAAAAACTGGATAGAACTCCAAATAACTGTACAAAGCATTAAAACAGAAGAAAAACATAAAACACAAGGAAAGAAGTAGATATATCAAAGGTTATATAGACATGAAAAACTAAATGGTGATGTGAAAGAAGATGGTGGGGTATAGGAGGAATTAAATGATTGCGATTCCGATGAGTACTAAGCAGGAAAAAAATGGGACGGGCATCATTCTTTTCAAAGTGAAGATGGTATTTTTGTAGATGATCTAAATATTAATCTTGATGTACATTTTAAACTTTAATGTAAATATTTGTACACTGTATTGATATTTGTATATGAAACTTGTACATTGTTATTCGAATTTTTAAACTTCTATACAAAAATTTCTTAGTTGTCTCATTCTAGAAGGTATGCTCACACTTGGGGTTAATGTCAAACTCAAAATCACTACATCAAACAAAAATGCAAGATTGTCTTAAAATATGGAAATTCATAGAGTTTCCATTAATTATTTATATTTTCTTCTTTGGACTCTATCATGAAGTAGCCAGTATATTTTAGACGGCTACCCCTTTCACCAATTGTGCATACATTATAATGATAACTCTTGCTTCAGAATTTTATGTCAGGTAGTGATTGTTTTTCTTTCTTTTCTTATCATTTCCATATGTTATATTTAATGGAGTCCCAACTTAAAGAACTTGTTAATTTGACTTTAGGCCACCAAAGTCAAAAGGCACTTTATTGGTTGTAAGAATATTGTTCAAGATGATATCTTAGTAAAGTTGAGAGTTCGAAATATTTAAGTAAGTCTGTTGATTGAAGTGTCATGGCCCTAAGGCCGAGTTTAAACATTTTTTTATTCTACCACTAGCTTGAGGTTAATTTTCTTGAATCAATTTGAATCTTACCAAAATAATATTAGAGCCATGTTTGACACCCATTCTCATTTTTTTTTCTGTTTCTTCATTTTAACCACACATTCTCAAAATAAAATAATATTACACACAAACCTAAAACTTTTAATTACTTTTCAACCACACATTCTTTCTTCAATCACTATTCCAGAATTCATTTTTTCCCCAAAATGGGTGTCAAACACAAGCTACAATTAATTGAATTCTCAAGTCTAGAGGATTGCTTATTCACAGGCTATATAATGAGCTTATGTTGAGTCCTTGACATCCGAGATTGATCTAAACATTTATAATGCCAGCTTTGTGCCTAATCATCCTTAATTTAATTTCCAACTTCTGTTTCATACCATGATCAAATTTGAAACCATTAATATAAAAACTGCCAAAATAATTGCTGAAAATATTAATATGAAAATTTACAAATACCATGACCATGTGTGTGCATCATTTTGTGGAAATCTTGCTCAACTCTTGGTAAGACAGACTCTCCACTGTCATGTACGTGTAGCAAAACAACTGGACAATACATATTTCAGTTTAAGAGGGAGAGAATAGTGAAAGATCTTGAAAAAGAAAGAAACTATTCTTGATTTACCCTCTTACCTGTAAACTTTGTTTTCTTAAAAGTCGTAGTTTCTAGATTCAGATAAATAATTAAAAAAAGAGTTCCAGAAGTGGTAATCAATGAGTTCTCGGAAGTAGTACAAATTGCATATTTGAAGACAAACAAAGAGAAATCATGGCTTGCACTGGTGGCATGTTAGGTATCATTGACTGTGGGATTAAGAACGGAAATCTTTGTTGTTTCCTGTTCAGTTCAATCCTGCTCACCAAGTTGCTCCAATTTTGACTCAACAATTGTTTTTGACTGGGGTCAATAGTTTATGTTTTAAAGGGAAATGCACTTTTTCTCCAAGAAGTGGATTTACTAGATTGTGACACCTGGCCTATTCCCTCACCGTTGAATGAAGGGTTTCTAGAGGCTCCAATATAGCCCATTAGGTTGGAACTAATAAGGTATTCTGTTTTCTGTCAACACATCTTTCTCTTAGTTTCTTCTCTCAATCTGATCTCTTTTACTTTCTCTCTGATACACAAATTTGAGTGTTTTCTAATATTGAAAAGGAGTTAGGTTAGGATTGTTTTGTGATTGAATTTATGCCTTTGCATTGTGTTTTTTAGTGGCTGAACATCCGGGCCTAAGGGTGAAAAATCCTCTTTGTTCATTTTACATTCTTGCATTATTTTTGAATTCTTGATGCTGGTTTGAAATCATCTGGGACCACTAGCGGTATCAAAGTGTTCGGGTGAGGATTTCTTCGTCTGTTTGTAGATCTGGAAATCTGTGGTAAAAACCATCAGATCAAAATTAGATCCATAGATGCGTAGCTTAAATTGCTGATTCTTGAACCCGCTGGAATGCTCCTTTGGATTTCTGGTAAAATTTCGACGTGTGCACAAATCTGGTAATAAAGTTCTACTATCTGGTTGCTATCTGTTGGAAGAATTATCAAAGTACGACAAGTGTGTTTTTTATTTGGAAGTCTCAGAAATTGATAATTTTGGCATGGAAGGAAACTATGGCTCCATTTCTTCTTCAAAAAAATTAGATAAAAATGTATGTCATCTTTTATTTATTTATTTATTTATTTATTTTAATTTCAACTGCTTTGTGAACATCAAGCATGGTCTCTCCTTGCACTCCATTTTTTATTTTTTGTCTTTCTTCTTTCTAAGCTTGGAGATGAAGTGTACTAACTAGTAGTTGGACGAGATTATTTACACAGATGAATTCTGAGGTCCAGCATCCAAGTGGGTACTCTGAATTCAGAAAACAGATTATAAATATTCTCCGGGAACCATATAAAAAAGAGGAGTATGATGAGCTTCGGCTAGCTGTTGAAGCCCGAAAGACAGAACATAGCAAAGAATCACATGGTGAATTCAATCTTAATTGCTACCCTGGTATGTTGAAAATCATGTAGTTTCTTGTTTGATGCTACAAAACTTCCTCTTGCTTGGACATTTTAGTTTAGCCATGCTGTGTGATTATATTAATTATCACGAAATTAAATTGTAATTTCCAAGTTTGTAAAAATCTTGATTCATGATTGCTTCTTTTCTATGCTAAATTTTTGCCTGTTTCAACTATAGTTGCTGTAATTACATGCCGCTGTTCATCATTCAATTGAACTGCTTAGTTGCTGCTAATTTTGTTGGTTTTACATTCATGAACTTCGTAGGTTTTTTTGAAAAATTATATTTGAATTTCTTGTTTATATTGGTCAGATAGTCTGCGTCAATTAGCTTCAGGAAAATAGTTTTCCACGTCATTTTTTTGTCAATATCATTGACATCAAGGTTTGGATAAGCTTCGAGCAAAATAATTGAAACAATATTTTTCACTTATCAGAGAGTACATTTGTTAGTTAAGATAATTAGAAATAGCAGATTGAGGTTTCAGTGTAAAGGAAGCTTCTGCGAATATCGAAATCATTCCAACTCCCTAATTCACTGCATTAATTAGGTGTGTTCATGCATGGTAAAATGAATGCTGTGCTGATGGTCCCCTTTCTCATGAATATACACACATGCATGTGTGCATACATCCGCAAAGAAATTGAAAGTTTCCCGTTTCTTAGTTTTGAAGTATAAACTGATTAATTGTCCTATGGATTGGTTTTTCATGTATGGAAAAGATTCATTAATAATGGTACCTCATTCACTTTGATGAAGCATGTGCCTCTCTTTGCTAGCCTTATCTAAGTTGGACTTTTTACTTCCATGTCTAGTTTGAGATACTCTTGTTCGCATGCAGATCTTCATGAGAAGCTCATAAAGTTTGAAAAAGACCGAAAGAAGAACTTGATGGAACGTGGATTTTTCTTTTGGCTTGAGGTGTGTAATTCTTTTTTTTTTGTCCACATCTTGTTTCATTTGAAGTTATTATATTGAGAATTATGTCTAGTGATTCCATGTGGTAGTACAACATATGATGGATGGAGAAGGCAAGGATCGACTAGTTAAATCCTTTGCTGGTTGCTTCTTTCCCATAACTTGTAGGTTTTAGACTACAAATTTGCATTTATAATCTCAATCCCAGAACCATATATAGCTGATTAAGAGAGTTGGTGAGGCAGAAGTACAGTAGAGAGAAAGTAAGTCAGAAGAAGCTAGAACCTATAATAAGGTTATGGCTCGTTTGACATGGCTTTTGCTTCCCGAGGAAGTTACCTTAATTCTTGTTTGGATATTAATTTTTAAAAGAGCTTACTATTTCGGAAGTGCTTTTAGAGGAAGTCACTTTGAACCAACCTCCTTTAAAAGCTCTTTTAACTAGAGAAAACACTTTCATAAAATTAGCAAAACAGTTCCAAAAGAAGCTTTCGGGTCTCAAAAGCTCCTTTTAGCTTCTCAAAAGCCATGCAAAATTGGCCATTAGTCTTGTTGATTTGATAAAATGAAAAACATTCTTCAAGGAGTTGAGCATATGTCCTTGATAATGCATTTATATTTAACTTGAAAAAAGGTGCCAGAATGAGTGTTTGCTACCTAGGTTTATTTATGTTCTTTGTTATTGTATCTTATTTCTCCAATGAAAGTTTTAATTACATTCTTAAACTGAAGAACTTTTGTTTCATTTTGAATCAGAATAAAACGATGGAAGGAGCCTTTGTATCTTATTTCTCCAATGAAAGTTTTAATTACATTCTTAAACTGAAGAACTTCTGTTTCATTTTGAATCAAAATAAAACGATGGAAGGAGCCTTTGTATCTTACTCCTCTAATGAAAGTTTTAATTACTTTCTTAAATTGAAGAACTTTTGTTTCATTTTGAATCAGAATAAAACAATGGAAGGAGCCTTCAAACCGTGGAAGGATCCGGAATGCGCTGCAGTAGAGCAAGAAAACTGTCTGCTTCCCCCTCCTCCTCTCCCCCAGCACCTGGGAAGAAAAAAGCGACCAACTCCTTCCAAACTTGGGAATAACCCTGAAAACCTCTCCTCCCCATCGCCAGGGAAGAAAAAAAGAACTCCTTCCGAACCTGTAAAGGACTCTGAAAGTGTTGCACTGAAGCAAGAAGATTGTTCCCCTCCCATTGTCGAGGAAGTGAAAACAGAATAATGAAATGCTGTCCAGAAAGTAGCTGAGAGAAGGTTATGCTGTGCTTTGTTATGTTATGGCAGCCAGTAAATTGTGTATGTTAATGTGTGCAATCTACTTTGAACACACAGATTGACTATCAAGCTATTACCAATTTGTACAACTGGTTAAGACTAGTACTTTTTAAGTTTTGAGACTATATCCTGTTTCTTTTATATACTCCAGTTCAATGCTTTAAATCTTGAAGTTGGCCATTTGAGGGAATTTTCATGCAGTATTAGATTTCTCCATTCCTACTCTGGTTTTAGTGTAACGTTTGATGTGAGGGCAAACATCTTTCTGTTGTTATCTCTATAAATTATGTGGCATACACGTGACGGAGAGGGTCTCATATTTTCCAACTCGGCATCAATTGATATGTTAATTGGATTGGATCAATTGAATCAAGTAAACTCTTCTAGGTCTTGGGCTTGGGCCCGGCCCATTAATCCCACGGCCAGTTCTCTCCTCCTGTATATATGGGAGTTCACTTCACATCAAGGTAAGCATTCTAACCTCTAGACAAATTTCGGAGGTGTATTAGAATGATCAGTTCTTCGTTGCCCAATTTCTCGATTCAGATCAAAGAGCACGAGTAATCTGTTAAAAAGGATTTTTGTCATTAGAAGTGCACTCCAGCTGCTCCATGAAACGCTCCAACCAAATTCTTTCTCATTCCATGGTCTGATTGAAGCACACATTGCACTGGCTGTCGGAGCGGACACTTGCTATCACAGGTCTGTTGACAAAGCTCACTACCGAGAGCATCAGAAACAAGACAGGAAGGGAGGGGAAGTATTCCATTAAATGCTCAATAACCTAAGGTCTTGTTTGATTTTGCTTTCTATTCCATGGAAGATGGAAAATATATTCAATTTCCACATTTTTGCATGTTTGATTGACTAAATTTTCCATGTAATTGATTTTCCACATTTTCTTGGTTTTTGAGGAAAAGCTTTTCCCATGGGTTTGGTGAGAAAAGCTTTTCTAAGCTACTTTTTATTAGAGTTATGAGTTGTTTGAATTATAAAAAGGTTGAAAATTGCGAACTAGGGTTTTACCCAATAAACCCACCCGCTCGAGCAGACATCAAGCTATCAGGTCAGTAAAAATCACTCGAGATCTTCGAGCGCTTTTTGGTCAGTACTTGATCTTCTTGAGCCAACATTGAATCCTTCCAAAGACACTCCCAACATTCAACAACTTGACCCTGATTACAACTTTGATTAAATGACATTTTGGATATGGAACTTGCCAAGACTTTTAGACCTAACACCAACGAAATGCTTGCTAAATTGTCTGAACCACTTTTTTTATGATTCCATTACATCAAATATGAATGGCAGGTTTTTGAACTAATTATCTTTTGGCATATGGACTGAATTTTATGGAAATATGGTGTTCAATCTGAAGCAATGGAGAAAGAGGTAACAAAAATCAGTGCTACGCGAAGGGACCAGTGATTTCAAATCAATTAGCATTTTGGAGATTCTTGAAAAAATTGTACCATATTTTGCCACCTGCTTGCCACAATTATTAGCCAACTAGTCTAGTATTGCAAACTATTTAAATTGGTATTTCATAAATATGAACAGCATTCAGTATGAGATTTCGCAATGGATTAATGAAGCAAGCAAAATTCGCAATGAGAAGATTTGGATCACCAATGAAACGGTTAATGGGCGTTTGTCATCAGTGGCTTGGCTCAAGTGTTGTAAATATTTTAATGATCATGCTAAGAATA
>CAIGRP010108271.1:0-15227 GCA_903798385.1 Fraxinus cuspidata | reverse complement strand
AAGGTGGAAGGTATGGGTGAAAATGTCAAAAAATGAAAGGTATGGACGTTTTGCACAATAATATTGAAAGATAAGGACGTTTTGTGCTATTTATCCTTTTATTTATTGCTTATCTACGTGAGACTTTATGGTTAACATTGAGCACATGGACACTTCTAATTGTAGTTGTGGTTTGAAAATATTTAATAGAATTAATTATTTAAATAGGTAGATATAATTTGCACAATGTGCTAAATAGCCATATCAAATTAAAATAAACCAGTTAAACTAATTGAGAGATTAAATTTGGGATGGTTGAGCCTGTAAAAGTGATTATTGGACAAGTGTTGAATATCTATGTGAAGTGCTTTTAGGCTTTATCTAACAAGATGAAGTTAGGAATTGATTGTATTTTGGAATAATTGTGTAGCGTGCTTTTACTTCAATTATTCGTAACTATTTTTATAAAAAAATTGGACTATCTATTATTATTATTTTTTTAATATTGTTAACCTTGAAATCTTACGGACCTTGTTGTCAACGTATCCCAACCATGGTTAGATTTATAGACTCTCGCAGACCTTTACTTGTGATTACTTTGGGTTTTTACGGACAGAGTTAAGGCTAAGGTTATTTTCTACCTTTTTACCTATTTGCCATTTGTCAAAAGGTAGTCGACCATGTTGCAATCACCTTCCTCATATGGTGTCTTTTATAGATGTCAAACAACCTAATCTTTTGCCTTCTTTTCATGAAATATTGAATAACGCTATATGACGCTCCAAAGGTCACACATCCTACTTCACATTACTCATTTCCAATGTCATATGGAGCGCTCCATAGATTGTCCTGTCTATGAATAGCATTTTTTAAAAATAGTCTATGACTACATATAGATGGCGTTCCACTAGATGGCTGCTTTTGTTGCATGGCCTTTCTTCTTTTGCAAAATCGTACACGAAAAGAGACACTTTTAACTTTTATCTAATTGAGAAAGATTCTCAGGAGATACGTTAGAGCATATCTAACCCATTCTTTGGTTTTCAAAGGGTTAGGAACTTGATTGAGTCAGATCGATGTGCACATGGCTTTCCCTTAACCGGCTTACCTCTTCATTGATGCATATCACATTTGCTTCATGGCTTTGGAATTACCACGAGGGTGGTGGTTAATGAATCGGAAATGCTGCGATCAAGTTAAATACATCGAATTTATAACGAAACATTTGGCACTTTGAGCGACCTTTTATGGTCTCAAAGGTGTGTGTTCTGGCTTTGGTAAAGATGATGTGATCTTCATGACTCCACACGAGGTGATAGCTTATCTAGGGTCGAGGCTATGATAATACGCATTATGTGATCTCAAGTGGCTCCACGCAAGATGGAGATGTAACAAAAATATTACTTAAAATAAATAATAAATAAAATTCATTCTAGCAATAAAAAATATAGTAAACAAATATTCTTTTCAATAAATTTGAGGTGAAATTCTCTATTATATCTACTGAAAATTAGTATAACTAAATTTTAACAACTGCCATAGATCAAGGCTCATTCTAGTGAAAAAAAAATTATTTTTCGAGTTAATCATTCATCTCATTACCAAATGAATGTGGTTAAGAATTAATTATATCTTACTTTTGAGTTAATCATTCATCATTACCAATAGCTAAGAGTTAATTATATCCGGGCAGTAATTACTCAGTTATTAAGGACGCCTAGTTGGGAAAAGAATGGGCCATGCTACTTAATCTCGGGTCAATTGGCGTCCCCTATTGGAGCACCGGGATTTAATCATAGGACAATCAGCTTTTTTCGGAAAGAATTTACTTAATGGTATGAACGTAACGTCACAATGATTGTTGTACATTTTATTATTCCACTCATTATTACATGATCTCCAAATTAGGCTCACAAATGAAGATTTGATGCCAATCGAACGATTGTAGACTAAATTCGAGTTTTTACTTTCGGTCCCATGTGTTTGTGCAGTGAAAAAGTGGGTGTGACGTAATGATGAATGGGAGCCAGGATAGTTATTTAGATTTCAAAATTCGTGTCTTCAATGAGATGGTGGATAAAATCATTCAAAAAAATCTTACAACTTCATCGTTTAAGTGAAAAATTATTTCTTTTCAAATTTATTTTAGTCGTAAATTTTTTTAATAAAATAATTTTATACAAAGTTCGATAATTTTTCTTTATTTTTTAATCGTACATTTTGAAAAATAATATGTTTTACTTCAAAAAATTCTCCATCAAACATAAGATACATTCATATTTATAGTTTTTTAGTATTTCATACTTTCTGACCACTTTTTGAGTTATATATTATCTAAAATGGTGTTGACCTAAAGAGAAATAAATTTTTTTATAGTTAGTTGTATTTAAATTTTTAATTTATTCAAACTAAACTATAAAAATATAAATTGATTCATTTACGATATTAGACCCAAATTTTCAATTTTAGTCCCTTAATCGTCGCTTAATTAATTTCTCCACAAGCCAATTAACAAATTATTCATTTACGATATTAGACCCAAATTTTCAATTTTAGTTAATTACCCTTCTTGAGAGAAATTAACCATAATTAATTGGTTTAACCTACTATATCTCTATATCAATTAAAACAAGATAACCACATTATTTTTTTTGGCAAAAATAGCTCAATGGGTTACCTAGGGTTAGGGGTATATCTCTATCCCCTACAACAACCTAGAGTTTATAAATTGTAAAATGCACGATCTTCTCTCGAACGATGTACAAACCACTAAATATAATTATTTATTGGCCACATAGATGAAAATGCATGAAATACAATAGTAGATGCACATGAAAATAAGCATCTTAACATTAAAAAGCAAATTGTTATGTTAAACTGTTATCATAAATCTCAACACAAGAAATTAGCTCATATTGTATATATTATAATGAAGGAAAATATTCATAACATTCATTACAAATATGAAGAAAAGTGGATTAAATACAAGAGAACAGATAGTCTTTGGTTGATTTTTGAAGATGATAAAACCCTTGTTCTTGATTTTCCCCAAAACTTTTTCAATTTCTTGATTGAACCTCCTCGTGCTCTAGATTGTATACTCAAAATACCAAGAAAAAGAAAAGGAAAAAAAAAATGAAAAGAAAGGAGGAAAAAATGGGGAAGATGTCAGGATCCCCTGAAAAATCAAAACAGTAGCTGAACCGTTTTTTAATTCTTAAACCCTATTCTGAAATTACAGCCAAGCCCCCACAGTTTTGGATAGTAACAAAAAGTCCCCCAAGTTTTAAAAGTGGCCTAGGCGCCACTTCTCTGCGAAGACAATGGTTTCAACTTTTTAAATTTTTAAATTTCTTTTTACACACAAGTCCTTTTTATAAATTTTTCACATTAGGTCCCTCAACTATGATATTGTACAATGTTGTCCTCAAGTTTTAACTTTTCTATCAGTTATGCCCTCCATAAATTGCACCCCAAGGTCTTTCAACTTACGGACATCTTTTGGTCCCTTTTCATTCCCTTCTGCCTTGTTATCTTTTCTTTTGGGGTCTATGACCTATAAAAGCCAAAATTATCCAATTGTGACTTGATATTCGCTCTTTTCATTAATAATAAACATATTTAGATATTAAATAAGTGTGCAAAAACACACTTATAACCAAGTTCAACTTTCATCGCTACTTCTGTTTGAATAAATTTTATTTGTTATAATGTGCAAACATATTTGGTATGTATTATTAGAATCTATTTTATTGAAAGAGGCGTTTAACTTTTGCAACTTCTCTATGTTTGGGAGTTGTCTATAGTCTATTTTAAATCATTAACAAATATAATAAGCGACGAATAAATATTGCAAATCTACAAAATATGCTGATAAAATAATTAGATCAATTATATAAAAAAATATATAAATAGTTGCCAAAACAATGGCTTTATTTCTTCCTCTATTTCCTTTTATCAATACTCTACCAACCAGTCACTCAAATCAAGTGATACTAGTAAACACTGCCACTTATTTTCATATGTATGTATGTTCACAAAACAATTTTTTATATCTACACCACATTTTAATTTCAAGAAAAAATTTCAACTTTTTTTTTCCGTTGCATTTTTATTCTTAATCTTCAATCAATTACACATATTTTGTCTTTAATCAAGAATTCAAGATTTTCATTCAAAATATTCTACTAACGTGCATTGAAAATATGAGAAAATATTTTGTTTAGCTTTTATATTAATTATTTATTTCGATTATTTAAAAATAGGAAAGATAAATATGTTTTTTTTAGCCTCCCTAACAAATATTTTGGACGAAAATCGCATCTCGTAGACAAGATATAAAAATTAATAGAGGGTTAATGATAGAAAAATGAGTATACAAATAAGAAAAGTTTAGGATATTCATTATAATTAAAATGTGGTGTGTATATTTACCCTAAATATTAACCTGTTTGAGTCCTATTTTTCTCTTGAAAATGCATTTTTTAGAGTAGGAGATTGATGTAGAGCGCCTATTTGTCCCATATTTTTTAAGTAAAAGTAGAATAAATCTGAACGTTGTAACAGTAAGCTACTAACAACGTGCAGGTCCTTCACAGTTAGCATAGTGAATGCAGAAAAATGGCTTGCCTTCTTTACCCTCCCCCCAAACTTGCTCATCCACTGTTGGGGGAAAAAAATTTGCAAGAAATCTCCAGCTGCAACCGGGAAGCCACAGCCAAGTGATCCGGCGAACAGCAACAACTTAGCCACTGCCAGCCCCCACTCGACCTTCACCCGTACTTCATACCACACGCCGACGATTTAAAGGACCAAGCATTCCTACAACGATGTGCGTGTCTCCTCCCCAAGTGGAAATGTGAACCTTCAAACAAAACTCCGGCTTTATAAGTAATTACGACTACAAATTTGCTGGAAATTCATGCTGCATCTAACTTTGTGACAGGTAGTGTCTTTGAATCGGACAACAACTGTATTAAGGGCATTCTCCAAATCGTAGCTGCTCCAACTGTTTTTCTGATCTCTACCCTTCTTGGTAAGTCTTTGGTCACTGCCACTCCCTTCTCCACCTTCACCCGTTCTGCTCCCTTAGGTTCGGCAGCTGAAAAATTCTCTGGCAGCAGTTGCGTAATTTTTTTTCTTCATCAATCTGTTATCAGACAACAAAATTGTGAAGCTTGACCTATGATATGCCTTAGATGGTTATATTCATTCGGCGAAATTGGTATGAAGTGGGACTCGTAAGTTTGTGTTGTCAATGGTGTATTCTTAATTTCAAATCTTTAACGACGTCAAGTTTTCATTGTTGTTAGAATCTAAAATATGCTTGTGACTTGCTATTTCTCTGAACATAAATAACTTTATCATTTCCCATCAAAGTTTAAATTATTGCAATGAATATTGGTATGAATTTGTCATGCTACAGAAGCTATAAACACATAGAGGAAAATAGCGTTGATGGTTATAAGGGTTGGTATAGATCAATTATGTTATGGGCATGATCTCGAACTTCTTAAATTCACCTCATTGTGATTGTAGTAAGAGCACGTATTGTTTAACGGGGATGTAGTTTGATTTTGTAGAAAACAATTGTGTTGCAATTCTTATGACAAGCTACAAATTTACCTTCTGAGTTGGATTGCAATTTGAAGGTTGACAGATTGACGCCAACAATCCGTCTGTTATATTAAAAGGCGAGTAGTTTGTCTCTTCAACCCATTCTCCCGGAAATGGAAGGATTCAATCCGCATGTATCAAACACAAACTTGAATGAATAAGATGAAGAGTCTCACTTCTCGTTTGGTTGGTTTTGGTTTGTTTTCTTTTTGCTTTTGTTTCACCGGATTCAACATAAGTTTCTCAATCCCGTAGTTTGGGAGCGTTCAACGGGCTGCTTCCTCTGTCTCTGTCGATAATGCCTCCATGGCTGAAGCTTCAAAAAAATATGCACGATGGAGAGAGGCAGAGAAACGAACATTCATAGCAGCATGTGAAACCGCGATTGCCGAAGGCCATCGTCATGGCAAGTGCTTCACAAAAGTTGGCTGGGAACGTGTTGTTAGGTTGTTCAACTCCATATCCGAACACAATTGGAGCAAAATACAACTTTACAACCACTGGGACGCAATGCGTCGAGAGCATAAACGGCTCGTCGAGCTGTTGTCATGTACGGCGTCGAGTGCAACCCGTCCGATAGCCGAATTGTTGCATCTGAGGAATGGTGGAACAAGAAGATTACGGTAATTTAGATTTTTTTTAGAATTAATTGATTGTTACTTTATCATTTCCAATGGTTAGCGGTTGTTTATTCCTCCGGTGCCTCTAACAATTTGAACTTTTGGTCTATTGATGATGCAGGAAAACAAAGACTATAAGGACTTTAAGGACAAAGATGTCAGTGAGATATACACCCGCTATCATCAGCTTTTTGGGGACAGCTATGACGGGGATAGGTATGCAACGACCCCTACGAAGTTATGTTGTACAGGATTTGGTTTGTTTGAGGATAAGGCAGCCGATGACCACATGGATACAATCTCTATTGATGCGGAGAGCACCGGTTCGAGTGACGAAGGCGACAAGGGGAACGATACCTCTAGCATTAATGTTGTTGCTCCTCGGAGCGGCGAGAAGAGAAGGTCGGGGACGAGCACCCGTGAAGGAAAGAAGAAGAAGATAATTTCGGCAACGAACTTGTGTTTCTTGGTCGAGCATGCGAACAGTGCTGCATGGTGGCAAAGATAAACAAAATGATGAGTCCGAATAAGAATGCTGGAGTTGCCTGCGTAGAGGAGTTGCTTGAGGCAGGACGCCTGAAAAGACGCACACCCTTGTACTTTTTTGCTTGTACGCTTCTCGCACAGAAGCGTTATCGAGACATGCTCGGGGTCATGCAGGACGCTGATGAGAAATTTGAGTGGATTGAGTGGCAATTCAACAGGGACCAGAAATTCCCTCGTTAAGTTAAATACCTGTCAAACTTCTTTTTACTGCTTTCATTTTTATTTGTGTACTCTTATATCAACGATTTAATGTTTTATTGTCTACTAAATGTTTCGGTCTGTAGTATTAATGTTTTAAATGGTGCAATGTGTCATGGAAGTGGCTGGTTCGTTACGTACAGGTACATGCTTCTTTTTTTTTCCAGATTGCTATAATTTTTTTGAAAGTTTGTGCCAAAAACAAAAAAGTACGGAAAATGGGAATTGTACATTACAGTAAAAAGAGCCTTGTATTTCTCAAACCATAGAGTACAATAATTCGCAAAATTCACATGCATTATAATAGATCGCTAATTTAAATTTTCAATTCCATAACATACAATCATTTTAAAACTTCACATGTAGTACAATACAATGAGCCTTATAATGTTCGTACAATAATGTCCAATAATTGTAATGTCACCCGGACCAACCAAAACAAAAAAAAAGTGCGTACATTTGCTGCACCGTGTATATATAATACATTTTGGGGGTTGGATTCTATGTTATTAGCACATCATTCCTGTTAAACGAGTAAGTTATTTTTTTACGAAGTTGTCCGAAAGCAATAGCGCAAAGTGTCGTAATTATACACTTTGAAAATGGATGATCTCGATTTGAACTGCGATCTTCGAATATTATTCGAAGATGAAGATGAAGTCGATGATGAAGGGTTTGTTCGTGAACTAGCAGATGATGTCATGAAATGGGTACATACTGTAGAATTGCATCAAGTGACGCTAGAAATACTACTATCTGATAAAACAAAATCGCATCTGACGGTTTCCTTTCGCAAGAAACGGTCATATATTTATAAAAGAAGCAATGTAAGAGAACGCATGCTTTCAAGAATTCCGGATGTACCCACAGCAGTTGCAGGACTTTGCACATATCCTAAGGGATGAATACGGATTACGTAATAGACAACAAGTCGATATATATGAGCAGGCCAATATGTTCCTGTGCATATTAGCACGTGGGAAGGGATACCGGCAGGTGACAACGATTTTCAATCATTCTTTACAAATAATTTGTCACTACTTCAAGGAGGTTCTCCGTGCCGCCGTTGCGTTATCTGCTCGGCTCATTCAACGAAGAACAAACTACAACGACGGCGAAGATCCCAACAGGCCAGGCCCGAATAAGCATCCCTTGTTTCAAGATTGCATATGTACCATTAACCGAATGCATGTGAAAGTTGTTCTTCCGCGTGAAGAGCGGGTGGACTTCTTTGGCCGAAAAAGAGTGCCAACCCAAAATGTATTGGCAGTTTGTGACTTCAATATGTGCTTCACCTTCGTGCTTGCAGGCACAACCGGGAATACACATGACGCTCGTATACTAGCTTGTGCTATAAATAGTCCGAAAATTCATTTCCATTACTAGCACCGGGGAAGTATCATTTGGTTGACACTGGGTTTGCACATAGGCCGGGATACATGGCCCCTTAGAAAGGGTCAAATATATTGTACCATTTTCAAGAGTTTTGCGACGATGGCATAGGTCGTCGTCGTCATTGTCATTTTCGTAATGCTCGTGAGAGGTTTAACTACCATAATTCGTCCTACATGAACGTGATTGAACGTATGTTTGGTGTGTGGAAGTAAAGATGACAAATCCTCGATCGTATGCCAAGTCATTCGTTTCGCACTCAAGTTGCCGTTGTTATAGCGACGATGAGCAGTCATAATTTTCTACGTCATTCTCAAGTGGTCAACGAGGCTTTTCGTACGGTAGAAATGAATGAGGAGGCCGCCGAGGTGGACCTACCAACAGCTAAGGACGAAATGCATGTAGAAATGAACGCTCTGGAAATGCAGCGAAGTGATTGGGACATACTTTACGATTTTATGACACAGAATGTGTGAGCTTTTTTTTTTTGTCCACAAGTCTCCTACTATGTAAAATTTGAGCCCTATTCGCGCATGTTAATGTCGGTCGAAATCTTTCTTTCTTGTAGTAATGTGTTACGAGTAGTACTTCGTTTAATGCACATTATTAAGTGAATATTGCATTTTAAATAGTGATTTGATGGAAATTATGTTGTTAAATAATAAGAAAATATTTTGGATCTGCGTGTAATATTATTTCATTGAATGTGTGGTTGAAAATAAGTGCTAAAAAAATAAATTTTTTGTAAGAATGTGGATCAAACGGGGTAAACTTGAATTTTGGTAGGAAATTAATCACTTTGCAATTTTGTCGAAGACGCAAACAGAAGCAAAATTCCAGCAAGTCCAAATCATTTCTATGCCCGAGTAAAAAAAAGGTGCTCATTACGCAAAAAGAGGCAAATTTTGGAAATGTATGAGATTGGTAATGGGGGCAAAAAGGGAAATAACACAACAAATTATATAGATTGGCAGCCACTTTAATTTTTTGCACTGTTGATGATGTGATGGATTGAATGCATTCTTCTTGAATTAATGTACACCAAACCCAAACACAAACACAAACACAAACGCAAACAGTGGTTAAAAAATAAAGAAATATTTTTGAATTTACATATAATATTATTTTATTAAAAAATGTGTGGTTATCAGGTGGGAAAAAAAAATGAATTTTAGAAATAATGGGATTAAGCATGTTTGGCCAGATTTAAATCTAATTCAAAGTCAAACAATCAATATTAACCACACATTTCATGGGTTCCACATTTTTTCAACCATACATTTCAAAAACTTCTATCACAATCCACTAAAAATCTAATTTTAATCCCCACCAAACACCCTTTGAGCATAATTACTGAATTCAAATTTTTTATTATTATTTTTAAGAAAACCCGCCTCCTGGACAGTTCAAAAAATTCCGCTTTGCCCTCTCATTATCTTTCCTTTTCTCATCACACTTTGATCCGTCTCTCCCCCTCCCCCACACTCGCAACTGCAGTTCGAAAATCTGAGATTAATTACTCAAAGATCGAATTTTTATTTTTCTATTTGTCGGGAAATGGAGGAGTTTGATGATGTCGATCAACAAACGAATGATCTCAGTCTCGTCGATCTCGACTGTCAATTTTCAGGTTCTTCAAAATTTGGACTCACATACAAGTATCTTATTTTAATTTAGTGTAAGGTGATTATTTTTCGTATATTTGTTGATCTGCTCAGATACTGTTAGCTTGAATTGTAAATCAGAAAACCTGACAGAGGCCTCGACTCTTCAGTTGTCAGAAGCTATGGGTGCACAAAAAGAAGCGTTTATCACTATGAACGGTGATGGAAATGATCAATTGCCTGACCTGCGTGAGTGGACTGAACCGGAGAGCTGCCAAAGAAATGGAAGATGTAACCTACGTAAAAGTTTAGCCTGGGATAGTGCTTTCTTCACTAGTTCAGGTACTCTTTGTAAATTGAAGATTAACATGGCTGTCCATTTGATAGATCGTGTATCCTTCACTGGTAGAAAAATCCTTTTTGTATCTAATATGCAAATCTCTTCAATTTCTTTAGGTGTTCTGGACCCGGAAGAATTGTCCAGTATGCTTAAAAGAGCTGGAAAGGCCGGAAAACATTTATTGCCTGGAATTGAAGAATATATAAGAAATTCAACTGAGACGATCTCCACGATAGGAAGTGATAGCTTGACCCTTGAAAGTCTTGAGGATGACTTGTTTGCGGACATAAGAGCTTCAATCCAAAGATCTAGCAGAAGAGCATTCACCATGACAAATTCCAGCGGTGATGCTGTGGTGATAGATAACCAAGCAATTTCATGTGAGTGACCACTTCTTTACCTGGTGTAAGACGCAGATGCTACTACACTTCGCAGAATGTTAGGCGCAATTAGGCTACTGAATTTGTTGATGGTGAACTGAACTTGACAACGGGTTTCATATTGGTGCATCATGGCTCTTATTTCCATTGCAAATTGTTACAATTTACCAGATGATATGTCCAGTTATAGAGAAGCAATCTTACCAATTTCTGATGTCCACACTAGTGTTGTAACCTTAGCAACATTGTATCATTCTCTATATCTTTACAATCTACTTCCAGAACACGAAAACCTATTCTGGAGTGCCATCTTTCTTTAGTGAGATGCATATAATAAAATCATATTATGAGGTAGGCCAATTTCCTTAGCAGTTTGAATATCCATTTCAGGTTGTGATAACATTTCCGTGACTTAGATACTGAAATTTGCTCCTCCTCCTCCTCAGTACAAGATAAATAGAGTAGAAAGCAACAACCCAAAGCATTGGTACCACCCATTGGAATCCCTCTTTGAGTCTTTCATAAGCTGACTCCCGTCCCTGAACAAAGCACCAGTAATCTTTGCTATTTTCCCTGTGACGTATCAGTGCCACTGAAATCATAGTTTCTTAACATGTTTTATGTTATTTTCATTTCACAGCATATCCAGAATCACATTTGTACTGGAGGATACCAGTTTCATAACTTCACATGCTGATTCAACCACAGTGCTTTTAGTTTTAGATATGGAAATTGAGTGAACCTAATTTTGACAAGTGGAAGTTAAGAAATTTCATCCATGCATGTCTCACATTCATATTAAACTCTGCTCAAGTGAATTACTTTTGGCATGATAACATACATTCACAATTGCGCATTCGAACTACTTTAAATTTTTTTTTCCAATTTTAGGAAAAACGAAAAGAAAGGAGAAAGAAGCCATTTTAGAAAAATGTTCTTGGTGAACTAAGGTTTAATTATTCCAGTTCATCTATGACTCTGTATAAGCATCTGGATCTGCAAAAACTTGCACTAGTGTAATATTGACAGTGGAGAGATCCTATTTATATTTTGTTTCAGATGAACTCGAGGATTTTTCTGGAGCTTAATTTCTGTAATCTGTACATGAAATCTTTTTTACTTGCTTTGTTTGTTCATTCGTGGAAACCAGTATATTGTGTCCTCTGTGTATCATTTGCGACTCTATTTTCTTGAATTAATACCGTAATAATTTGTAGGTCTGAGGAAGGATGACCTGGCTTCTGAGAATCAGGTATGTTTGAGTCAGCGGTACACACCTGTTGATATTCATTACTTTGCTGATTACTGTAATGAGTGGAGATTGCAATGTTAACATTCAGCTAAATCCAAAACCTGCTGTAAAGAAACGTATTGGCATGCAAGCAATTAGGATGCCAAAATGTCAACCAAAGCAAAATATTGGGCTGCAAGGATCAGGGAAAACAGTTGAGCAGGATTCTGGGCATTCTCAAGTGATGCAGGCATGATTTATTTGGCTTGTCTCTTTTCTTGTTGCATCTGGTATTTGTTGTCTATTACCAACTTATATTGGGAACATGACTCAAAACTTACATCCATCTGCTGCTTATTTTTAAACCCCTGTTTCTGGAAAAATATTGTTTTGATTAGTGAATTTTTGGATAATGTGTGGTTAAAAAGTGGTAAAAAGTTATGGGTTTACGTGTAAAATATTTTATTGTGTGAATGTGTGGTTGAAAATGAGTATGCAAAATAAAAAAAAAGACTTATCAAAGAATGGGGGACAAACTGGGGCTAAATATCAGAATGTCTTCTATGAAACTCAGAATGTCTTCTATGAAACTGGTGTTATAAAGCCCTAATTTTGTTTGATGAAGTCTATTGTTAAGATCGGGCAGTCAAGTTCATCACTTCCCAAACCACGCAAGGCAATCAATAGGGCCATCCCAACTTTGACGGCAGCAGCAAAGAGCTCTTCTTTGAGTAGTGGTGTCAAAACTGAAAATGAAGGCACAAATCTCAGTCCTGGTAACGGAATTCTGTCATATTGATTTGTTCAGTAGATGATCAACAGTTTATTTCCATATGTAACATGCTTACCTTGAAACTGGCAGTTGCCACTGAAGGGACTCGGGCATCAAAGGTACCTGTCTTAAGCGGTACAAGAAAGGTATTGTCAAAGCCTGCATTGTCTTCCAAGTCCTCTTCTTCTGGTTCTTCAACTACAAGCAAGATGCAGTCTACAAGATCCACTTCGAGCTACAGTACCGTGTTATCTGAAACCACTGCTAAATCTTCATTAATGATAGCAAGAAGAAATCCCATCAAAAGCAGCACTCTTAAATCAGCTTCTTCTGGTTCCATACTCAGAACCCTGTCAAAGGCTAAACTGAAGAATGATCCTTCATCATCTACCCAGTCAGCTTATCTGGTGTCAACTATGACCACAAATGTGTCACCAACTAGTTCTATTGGCGAACTGTCTTCTGCATCATCATCATCATCATCATCATCTTCTTCTTCTACAATCAACCAAAGGTCCAACAACTCAAGGAACAGTCTTGATACCAGTTCTTGCCGATCTGTTGATGGTGATACAGTTTCTTTGGATTTGAAGAATCAGCATATTGATCGAGTTGCCGATGGACATAAAAGTCGGGGAACAGCTTCACCTGGAAACATTACAAGGAAATCCTCAACACAAGCTGGTACACTTTCTAGTCGGCCTCCTCTTAAGGTGTCTGGACTACGAATGCCATCCCCAAAGATAGGGTTCTTCGATGGGGTTAGTTTGCTTCTTTCTTAATACTTGCTTTTGATTTCAAGTTTTGGACTAATTGAGTGACAAGTTTTTAGCCGATGAACATTAGTTAAATAATTCTAGTGGCTAGTTATTTGTGATATCCTTCACAGAAATCAAGATGTATTTAAATAATTTTTGTGTTGCCATGCTTAGTAGTTGAGGTTCATAAATTATTACTGACTCTGTTCTTATGAGTGAAAGGTAAACCAAACCAAGTTATTCTGTCATGTAGGTGAAGTCGTCGGTTCACACTCCTACTGGAACTATGCAGTCTCAATCTGAAATTCCTGCTACGCTACCTGAGAAAGGAGGTGCTATGTGCAGTTCAAACAGGAACTCCAATATAAAACCAAAGCTTAGAAAGCTTCCAACTGCTAGAAAGATAACTGCTTTGGCAAACACAAATCCTGATATTCAGAAAACCACTCCTCCTACATCCTGTGAGGAAAAATCATATACTTCGGGAAATTTTTCGACTTCTCCCTTGGATGTAAAATATTGCCACATAGATACAGGTTCCAGGGCAAGCACGGATGAGAACTGTGTTAGGTTCCTGCAGGCTGCTGGACGTCCTGTGATGGATCTATAGATGATAACTCTACTGCTGGTGCTGCTGGGGGCTTTTTCTCGGCTGCAATTGTAGATCTATTGGCTGTGAAGACTGCTGCAGATGATTCTCCCTCTCCAGATCTGCTCAACCAACTAGGAAGATTATATGTTGTTCAATAGGACAGAGATTCAGTGTGTAATTGGATTGTAATGCTGTGAATATTGAATTAGCTTGGAAAGATGGATTGTAAACAGGGAATTTTATATCGTTTATTCCATTGAAACGAACGACAGAATTGAACAATTCCAAGGCCAAATGGATGAAATTATTAGTGAAATATCAGACTGTGCTTCGGAAACTTCTTCTGCAGTAACCTCCGAGTCTGTAGGTGGCAGACGCCCCTTTTGCTGTCAAGAATTCTCGGTAATGACAGATGTCTTGATATTTCTCATGACTCGCCAGTCCAGAATTTAAAGAAGTAAAATTTTCCATTGCCTTCTCCTGAGAAGAAAGTTTAACTTATGGTGGTCATCGGCGTGCAGCATCTTGAGGTACAGAAGTACACAACTAACGGAAGTTTGGCGGGTGGAATTTAGCTCCATGGACAGAAAGAGAGAGAGAGAGATGATAATGCTGTGACTTCTGCTCAAGCATAGATTTGTTCCATGCTTATGTTGATAAATCTCAATTATAAGATTTGTATTGAGTGCGACTTAGTCTTATTAATATACAAACAGATTTTGTATTACTTACCAAGAATATAATTTCGGCTTTAGGGCCTGTTTGGCAGACTAAGAATTTGCTTTTGGACACGTTTGGACTTTGAATAATTGTCAAGAAATGTTTTTCCATGAGTTTTTAGAGTAAGATACCTTTCTCATGAAACTCTTCAATAGAAAGCAAAAGTATTAACCTTGCCAAACAAGCCCTTAATAACCAAGATACATTAAAAATCAAATTTGAGTACCCCGTGCTAAAGTTAGCTGGATAAACAAGATGGACTGAATCATAGAATAATTCTTTTTGCACTATCCAGTATCCAATTTGAATATTAGTAACAAGTATAATTTGTAGCGTTAAATGCAAAACTAAATCATTAGAAATAGCACGTTTAAACTAACCCAACTTTCTCCCAGAAAATAATATATATATATATATATATATATATATATATATATATATATATATATATTAATAGAAACAAAGAGAAATAAAATTGG